>QLPN01007216.1:0-28539 GCA_003314395.1 Albatrellus ellisii
CTGCTTTGCTGCTGCTGCTGCTTCTACACCACATTAAATAAGAAAATGTTATATAGTCTATTAGGAACAAAACTCACCAAGGTCCTGGTAAGATATTCTGCAAGACCTCAGGATACACCACATTCAAGGTTGATCCTCCCTGGGAACCCTCAGGAAAGAGGACCTTGATTCTGTCCCTAGATGTGCAGCATGACAATGCAACATAGAATTGACCATGGGCAAAAACTCCAGAGCACAAGTCCAATCCAACATGACTGACTGATTGACCTTGTGACTTGTTGATGGTCATGGCAAAGGCAAGGCAGACTGGGAATTGGCAGTGTGATAGAGGAATGGGCAGTGACTCATCGGTGGGCTCCAAGACCATCCTGGGAATGAATACAATCCTGCCTGCATGTTGCCACCCAAGATGCAACACCTGAGAACATGTGGTTTGACCTCTAGCAGCAATAGGTGAGTCCCATTGCAGAGTCCATGGGATGGGTTCATATTCCTGAGGAGCATGAGGGGACAGCCAACTTTGACATGAAGGTGGGCAAGGGGGATGCCAGAGACATTGAGGGAGTTGAGGTATTCAATGGGATAGTCTTCCTGGCCACTCCTGACTTTGTCAACACTGAAGAGGGTGTTATCTTCTCCAGGAAATTGAGCAAGGATAGCAGAGTTGAGATCACCAACAGTGTCATTTTTGGAGGAGAGTATGGTGTGCTCCAGGAAATACTGGTCAGGCTTCCCCTCTGCATCTGCAATCCCAGGGTAGATGGAGTGAATGAGCATCTGGACAGTGTTCTCTGAGAGGTGCATGCTGGTGGGGAGTTTGATGGATGGGTTAGGGCCTCCAGCACCAGCTTGAAGCAACCACTGAGCAAAAGCAGCACTAGTGTGGTCAAGATGCATGTTCTGCTTGAGGTGGAGGATGGTGATGCTTTTCCAGAGCTGGGAATCATAAGACTGGAGTCCTATATTACCTCTGATGAGGGACTGGGTGCACTCAACTAAGCATCAAGCAAAGAAGAAGATAATCCAGCCATAACAAGCTGGGGTCTATTCACTATACTAGCAGACCCTATATAATACTATAAAGAACAGTGCACAGACCAGCACAGTAATCTAGGGTAGGAGTATGAGTGCAGTAAGTATGGTACCATGCAACTACCTCATGGTATGACCTCATAGTCTAGACCAAAGGAATGTAAGTAGAAATGATTAGATGTCGATCAGATAATATGGGAAGATAAGATGATCTAATCTAATCAGATACTAAGAAAAACAGTAAAGAAATGTAAAAGAAATAAGAAAGTATAATGCTCCATAAATGAAGCCTGACAGGAATGGCAGAGGGAGGCATTGACTATCTGCTGTCTGGAGCCCTTGTGGATGACAGGCAGGATTTGGTGAAAGTCCCCACCAAAGAGCACAGTGATACCCATAAATGCAACCCCATCCTCCAGCAGGTCTTGCAAGGTGTGATCCAAGGCCTCCATGGCATAGCAATGCTGCATAGGTGCTAGATGATGATTCCAGTCTCCTTCAGCAGCCCTTCATAGTCAGAGTTATGCTTCAGATTGCAGGTGCAGGTCTCATGAAGGGAGATGGGGATCTCGAAGTGAGAGTGGGCAGTGCAACCTCCATCCAGGAGAAGTGAGGCTATGCCTGAGGAGGCAACACAGAGAGCAGCCTTGCCCTTGGAACACACAGCAGCAGCAATGGTATTGCAGAGATAGGTCTTCCCACAACCTCCTGCACTGTGGAGGGAAAAGATCTTGCCCTGGTTCCCATCAACAGAGGCCATGACTGCATCAAAGGCAGACTTCTGCTCCTCATTGAAGGTAGAGTAGTGGTCTTCAACTTGCAGAGTGAGGTCATAGATGTCACAATCAAGCTCATCTTGCAGAAGGAGGTTGCCAAGAACTTGCCAGTGATGCTGGGGGAGTGGCATGGGAGGGAAGTCAAGGAGGTAGAGGCCATAGTCATGGACTTGCTCCTCAGTAGGATCAGGGAGGTTGTGATGGGTGATGAGGGCATGATGCAAATCATCACATAGTTTTGCTTTGTGATGATCCCATAGAATAGCAGGGTTAGATGGGATGTTGTGGTAGAGGATGGAGGCAAAGAGAGAGCACAGTTGACCACAAGTCTGCATCTCCCCAGCCTCTTGAAGACACTGATCCCATTCACCATCATCCTCCAGGAGATCTCTAGCAAGACAGGCAGCCTTGTAGGTTGCATGAACTACCCTATTGCAAGTGTGCAGATCCTTCCAGTCTGTGGCCCCCTTGATGATAGTGAGCAGCATCTTGAGGTCAAAGCATTCCCCAGCAGATGGATGGACAAAGTACATGCAACCAGTGGCAAAACCCCTCTGTCTTGGCTTCCAGTGATGCCCCTTTTGTTCCCACACAAAGTGCTGAGGAAAGTCCTGGTAGAAGTACTGGCAGGCACTGTCAGGATACTGCTGGTTGGCCTTGAACCACTCTGTAAGGTGTGTCTTCATGACAGAGGGGTGCTCCAGGGCTTCCTGAGGGTCATCACTTGCTTGGAAGTAGACCTGCTGCTCATTCTCCACATGGATAGGAAGGCAATAGACTGTGGGGAGCTCCTGGTGCATGGGGAACTCAAACATGTGCCAGCATGCCTCTGAAGGACCAATGTAGCATGCATCAATGTAGTCCTGGACTTCATCCACATCCCCAACCTGCACAGTGGCCTGATCTGGACCCTTGTAGATGTATTTGTGGATGTACTTCACTGCCTTGACTGAGGCACTGATTGCTAAGAGTGGCCTATTGGATGGTCTTAGGGAAGGTGTGCAATAACTATACCCCTGGTAACAAGGTAGTTATTGTGCACTTGATATGCATAGTAAACATTCCTGATGACAATGAAGAGTGGGATCAATGAGATAGTGATGAGGATGATACCACTGATGACTACACAAGGATCCAGAGTGACAAGTTTAGGATGTCTTAGTGATGCTTAGAGTGACTTAGAGATCTTTAGACTTAGTACTTAGAGTGAAGCAAGTTGGAAGTGAGCTTAGGTCAAGCACAGTATAGGAGAATCCCTAGATTTGTGAAGTTGACAAGACTGGGGTTTAAGACTGCCAGTCTTTCAACTATTTATCCAAAACTAGAGTCCTAAAGACAGTACAGTAAATAAGGTTCATGGATCAATGATGATTGTGCAGTAATCAATGAAGTCACATGACCTAAGATGCATCCAATGATTATAGTAAGTGGCTCAGCCACAAGTGTGAAATGAACTAGAGGTAAACAAGGATAAACAAAAGTGAGAAAAAGGAGTCCTTGCTAATTGTATAGTAATAGTCCTTAGCAAGTAAATGTTATAATAAAGAAAGAAAGATAAAAAAGTCTTTATAGTACTTGGAGCTAAGCTTACACTTAAGTATGTAAATACTTAAGTACTATAAAGAAAAAGGAAATGAGTCCTTACTAAGTAAAGTGGAGCTGAGCTCACACTTGTAGTAATAATACTACACTTTACTAGTAAGTAAGATAAAAAAAGAAAAAAAGAAAGAAAAAGAAAACTGTTACAAGGCACTTGCTTTGGCACCTCATAATGGTTTTCTTTTTTTCCTTTTTTTTATTTTACTTACCACAAGCATAGTATTAACTACAGCAGCAAGCTTATCTCCTACTTATAGTAAGGACTCATTTTCTTTTCTCTTTTATAGTACTTAAGTATTTACATACTTAAGTGTGAGCATAGCTCCAAGTACTATAAAAGACTTATCTGTTTCTTTTATCTTTCTTTATATTATTTACATTTACTTGCTGAGGACTATCACTACACAATTAGCAAGGACTCCTCTTTCTTGCCTTTGTTTATCTTTGTTTACCTCTCATTCATCTTGCACTTGTGGCTGAGCCACTTACTATAATCATGGACACACCTTAGGTCATGTGACTTCATTGATTGCTGTGCAATCATCATTGATCCATGAACCTTATTTACTGTACTGTCTTTAGGACTCTAGTTTTGGATAAATAGTTGAAAGACTGGCAGTCTTAAACCCCAGTCTTGTCAACTTCACAAATCTAGGGATTCTCCTATACTGTGCTTGACCTAAGCTCACTTCCAACTTGCTTCACTCTAAGTACTAAGTCTAAAGATCTCTAAGTCACTCTAAGCATCACTAAGACATCCTAAACTTGTCACTCTGGATCCTTGTGTAGTCATCAGTGGTATCATCCTCATCACTATCTCATTGATCCCACTCTTCATTGTCATCAGGAATGTTTACTATGCTTATCAAGTGCATACCCACTATCTTGTTACCAGGGGTATCATTATAGCAAACCTTCCCTCAGACCATCCAATAGGCCACTCTTAGCAAATGTCACTGTATTCACCTGATTGTCAGGCCGCTATTATTTTCCTATTTTTCTCCTCATTTTTCTCTACTTTCTTATGTCTCTATCGTCATAGATCTTACAATCGCTCCTGATCTATCGAAGCGATTCTCACGGTCACATACTTTTTCTCTTCGTCTTTATCGGCCGATGACACGTATGTCATCCGATTCCCGATCGGCCCGTTCTATATTTAGTTATGATTCTTTCTCTCACATTTACTGCGCATGCTCACCAATCCTTCTCACACCTGCTGCGGAGTATCACCAATCACTCCCACAGTTACTGCGGAGCTCAGTCAGCGATGACGCGTCCTCTCTATTATTAGATATGATGTCATTACCTTACTTTCTCATTCTCCGGCCCTATACTGTACTGCATGGTCCGTGCGTGTTCTAGGGTACTATATATACATACGACTCCTAGCGGTTTACTCCCCAGTTCTGATCATCTGGGATATCCGCTAGGTACAGTACCATTCTCTCCTCTCTTTTACTATACGCTAATATCATCTGGGATATCCGCTAGTTGAAGCGCGATTGTCCTTTTATTCTAGCTTTCATCAGTTGTTCGGCTTCGACAAGCGTCGGCCTCACACTGATGTCACTGATGGTCATTTTCTGATGCCATGCACATGTGATGCTCATCAACCTCAGGTGTGAGGCCAACACAAATCAAAGCCAAACAACTGAAGAAAAAGCTAAACAAAAAGGACAATCTCACTTTGACTAGCAGATATCCCAGATGATCAGAACTGGAGAATAACACTAGGAGTTGTATAATATATATAGTACAGTACTCTAGGGCAGGCATATGAACTAGCAAAGGCTGCACAGTAGAATTAATAATAACAACCAATCAGAAAGAGGATGACTGATGTCTGCAGTAGGTGTGGGAAAGATTGGTGATACTCCACAGCAAGTGTGAGAAGGCTGAGTGAGCATATGCAGTAATAGTGAGAAAATGAGTCATAACTACTTTGTAAGCAGGCTGATCAGATATCAGTCTACAGGTGCATCATCAGCTGATAAAGACAAACAAGAGGAATGCATGACCATGACAATCACTTTGATAGATCAGGAGTGATTGTAGAATCTGTAGCAATAGAGATATAAGAAAAATAGGGAAAATATAGAGAAAAATAGAGGGAATAAAAGGCAGCTTGACATCAGGTACTGTCTCACTCTTCATCTTAGCACTTCTTCTATTTGCTGAGTCATTCTTCTTGTCACACCCTTGTCACACTCTCATCACATATTCATCTATTCTCTCATATGCTCCTCACAATAAATAAGATTATAGGAAAACAGGTGTTCTTCTGCACAAGAAACACCAAAAAGATGTCCTAAGATCAAGGACAAAGGACACTGATACCAGTTGGTAAATAAGTTAAAGAAGTGTAAAGTAAGTTCTCACCTCAGTCTTGAAAACAACACAAGGACTGAGGGAAAAAAAAGTGAGCTATCATAAGCAGGCTAGATAAACTGCCTGTGGCTTAGAACCATACAGTAGCAGAGTGATCAAGAAAGTAGCAGTAATCATATGTTTTCTGTGGAGAGGAGATGTGTTACGAGGCACTTGCTTTGGCACCTCATAACGTGTTTCTTTTTTCTTTTTCTTTTTCTTTTATCTTACTTACTATAGTAAAGTGTAGTATTACTACTACAAGTGTGAGCTTAGCTCCACTTTACTTAGTAAGGACTCTCCTCTTTCTTTTCTCTTTTATAGTACTTAAGTATTCAGATACTTAAGTGTGAGCATAGCTCCAGGTACTATATTAGACTTGTCCTTTCTCTTTTATCTTTCTTTTATTTATTATAACATTTACTTGCTAAGGACTATTACTATACAATTAGCAAGGACTCCCTTTTCTCGCTCTTATTTACCTTTGTTTATCTCAAGTTCATTTTGTGCTTGTGGCTGAGCCACTTGTATCACATGGACACGTACTTACTGCACAACCTTACTATACTTAGATCTCCAGTTTTGTATAAATAGTTGACAGACTGGTGGTCTTAAACCCCAGTCTTGTCAACTTCGCAATCTAGGGATTCTCCTATACTGCGCTTGATCTATGCTCGCTATAAACTTGCTCTCTCTCTAAGAACTAAATCTAAGATCTCTAAGTCACACTATAAAGGGTGTCACTAAGATATCCTACATCTCGTCACTCTGGATCCTCGAATCATCATTGGTGGAATTATACTCATTTCAATATCATTGATCCCAATCTTCATCATCACCAGGAACTTCTATTATGTGTATCAAGCACGAACTCAACCTCCAGTTACTGTTACGAGGCACTTGCTTTGGCACCTCGTAACGCATTTCTTTTTTCTTTTTCTTTTTTTTTATCTTACTTACTATAGTAAAGTGTAGTATTATTACTACAAGTGTGAGCATAGCTCCACTTTACTTAGTAAGGACTCTCTCTTTCTTTCCTTTTCTTTTATAGTACTTAAGTATTTACATACTTAAGTGTGAGCTTAGCTCCAAGTACTATATTAGACTTATCTTTTCTCTTTTATCTTTCTTTTATTTATTATAACATTTACTTGCTAAGGACTATTACTATACAATTAGCAAGGACTCTCCTTTCTCATCTTTATTTACCTTTGTTTGTTTCATGTTCATGTCGCGCTTGTGGCAGAGCCACTTATATCACATGGATGCGTACTTACTGCGCATTACTGCGCATTATCATTTACTTACTGCGCAATACTGCGCAACTCTACTATACTTAGATCTCCAGTTATGTATAAATAGTTGACAGACTGGCGGTCTTAAACCCCAGTCTTGTCAACTTCACAATCTAGGGATTCTCCTCTTACTGCGCTTGATCAAAAGCTCACTATAAACTCACTCCTCTCTAAGAACTAAGTCTAAGAACTCTGAAAGTTACTAAGACGTCTTACGCTAAAGTCAAACTGGATTCCCGTATCGTTATTGGTGGAATTATCCTCATAACCATCTCATTAATCCCACTCTTCATCGTCATCCGGAACCTCTATTACGTTCATCAAGCCAATATCCAAACCTTGGTTACCAGGAGTAACATTTTAGACCTTCCCTAAGACCGTCCAATAGGCCGCTCTTAGCAGTTACCAGGAGTATCAATATAGAACTTCCCTAAGACTGTCCAATAGGCCGCTCTTAGCAAGATGAAAGTTTGTGCATGCATCAGCTTCTGCTGAGTTACCTAAAAAGGAAGTAGTAAGTTGTTGATATGTACTGCAGTATGGTGATGGCAGAATCTACAATCACAACCACAACAATTGCTGAGGGGTGCAAGTTGTAAGATCCTCTAGACACCAAAGTAGCAGAAGTTAGTAGTTAAGTGCAATGAATGTGATATCACAACATGACACAGCAATAAAAGGAGATATACAGTGACTTCCAAAATTGATTCAATGTTTTACAATTTCTCATTGTTTGCTGATTAAATCAGGTGCCAGAACAAATAAGACCAAAGTGTAAGTTGATGCCTAAGGCTAGAACATCAGGGCTATACATTTTAAAAACAATTACATAATTTGGACCAGTATCTATGGAAATATAACAGCTTAATCTAGGGTATCATTGAATCAATTTTGTAACTACCTGTCAAAAAACCAGAAACTAGGAATTCTAATACTTTGTATGACCTTCCTTGGCCTTAATTACTGCTTCAAGTCTTCTAGGCACACTTTCACTCAAGTTCTGACACACCTCTGGTGGAACTTCATTCCACACCTCTGTCACTCTCTCCCAAATCTCCCAAACTCCTTTAGGCATTGTTGAATACTCCCCCAGCTGTCATTTGATATGTTGCCACAGATGTTCAATGGGGTTTATGCCTGGAGACTATGGAGCCCAGTCAAGAACATTGATATCATTGTCTTCAAACCATTTGGTGGCATTTTTGGAGGTGCACTTGGGGTCATTATCCTGTTGAAAATGACATCCTTGGTGGAAAACCCTGATTCCTCCAGGCTGGGCAGTAGGTTGTCCTCCAAAATACTCACATACTGATCTGCATTCATCTTCCCCCCAACCTCTGCAAGTCTTCCAACTCCCTCCCAACCCATACAGCCCTATACCATGATGTTTCCACCTCCAAACTTCACTGTGCCCTGCACCTCATGATCAATCAGCCCCTGGCCAACCTGCTTCCAACCCCACTGCTTTCCATCTGACCAAATAATCCTCTTCCAGTCCTCTACAGTCCAGTTTTGATACTTCAAAGTGAAGGCTAAGCATTTCTTGCAATGTACTGCAGAGTGTAGTGGCTTTCTCTTCTTTGTTACAGCCTTCAATGAATCTCATGTAAGAACTCAGTGCACAGTTTTAGAGGAGACAGGGCTGGGGATGATGGAATTGATGTGCTTTGTGGCCTGGACAGCATTGGCAACCTTTCCTGTGGTGATTTGTGTAATGATAGCACATTCAGAGGTGGCAGAGAGCTTGGAAGGACAACCAGAATGAGGTGACTGATGGTTTGGAAGGAGGTTTTGGGGGACCCTGGCAACTGTAGGCTGGCTCACACCCAGAGAGGAAGCAATTTTATGAGTGGATTGACCATTGCTGGCTAGAGCAATGATGTTTTCCTTCTGAGCAGAGGAGACAGAGTGCATAGGAGAATTGAAAAGCATTGAGTGGGTTGGCAGTGCTTAAGTAACTTCAGTTGAAGTGGTTGCTAAGATACAATCTCTATAGCAACTATCTGTCAATCACATATCTGTCAAAGTTTGACAGATCTGTCAGACTTTGACAGTTCTGACAACCAGTTGCAAAATTGATTCAATGACATTCTAGATTGAACTGTCTGTATCTCCATGGATACTGATCCAAATTATGCAATTCATTTTACAATGTATAGCCCTGATGTTCTAGTTTCAGATATCAACTTACACTTTTGTCTTATTTATTCTGGTTCCTGAGTCAATCAGCAAACAATGAGAAATTGCAAAACATTGAATCAATCTTGGAAGTCACTGTAACATGGATGTGACACAGTAATTGCAACAATGACCATGCAGTAGTATTGCAACACAACACAGAAAAGAACATGTATGCACAGGTTATGGCAGGCAGCAGCAATGATGATGTATATTAGTGATATGAGATATGAGACTCCCAATAGGGAGTGCTAAGAGCAGCCTATTGGACAGTCTTAGGGAAGGTCTTGTTAGAAATATCCATGGTATTTGTTCAGCTTTGCTCTACTTACCTATACACGTCTTCTTTACATCCTTACTGACACACATTCTACTGCTTACTCAACCTACCACCACATTCTAGACCCACTTACATCACTACACCCACATTTGTGTAGCATGTACTACACCCCCACATACAACCCCGCATTTACTCTCTGCCTGAACTCAGTTCAGCATGCACTACTTATACTATGCCCCCCACTTTCTGTAGCTCTATGGCATTATACAATATGTCGTACCATGTCTCCCCACTCTGTGCCCTAGTGCACACCACTTACCACTATGCCCTCACCACTGTCTACCTCATCTGTTCCCTGCTCATCTTAGTTGGCTCATACCTGCACAAACAGGTCTGATATGATAATACCCCTGGTAACAAGGTGATTGATATGGGTTTGATAAAGGTAGTAACCATTCCTGATGACAATGAAGAGAGGGATCAACAAGGTAGTGATAATGATGATACCACTGATTACTAAACAAGGATCCAGAGTGATGAGTTTAGGATATCTTGAGTGATGCTTAAGTGACTTAGAGATCTTAGACTCAGTTCTTAGAGTGAAGCAAGATGAAGAGCAAGTTTAGATCAAGCACAGTATAGGAGAATCCCTAGATTGCAAAATTGACAAGACTGGGGTTTAGGACTGCCAGTCTTTCAACTACTTATACAAAACCAGAGTCCTAAGTATAGTAAAGTTCATCAATCAATGATGAGTGTGCAGTAGTGCACAGTAATGCACAGTAATGTGCAGCAAGTCATGTCCATTGTATAAGTAATGTGACTTTAGCCACAAGTGTGAAATGAACTGAAGGTAAACAAAGATAAACAAAGACAAGAAAGATGAGTCCTTGCTAATTGTATAGTAATAGTCCTTAGCAAGTAAATGTTATAATAAATAAAGAAAGATAAAGAGAAAAAGATAAGTCTAATATAGTACTTGGAGCTAAGCTCACACTTAAGTATGTAAATACTTAAGTACTATAAAAGAGAAAAGAAAAGGATAAGTCCTTACTAAGTAAAGTGGAGCTAAGCTCACACTTGTAGTAATAATACTACACTTTACTAGTAAGTAGAAATAAAGAAAAAAGAAAAAGAAGAAAGAAAATGTGTTACAAGGTGCCAAAGTAAGTGCCTTGTAACAGGGAGAGAGTGGCAGGCCACATGGTCTACAGCAGATAGTGAGAGGTCACAAACACAGTAAGTGTTGTGACATGGTTAAAGTATGCTGCTGTGAGGCTGATGCTAATAGTGAGGTCACATAACAGACTTATGAGGAGGAAGAAGGAAAAAGGGATGATAGTATTATCAGAGACTAACTCACTATGAAGTGGATATCTCAGAAGTGCTAAGCTAAGGAACAAGTACACTATGAAGTACAGTATATATAGTAAATGCCTGTGTGCACAGACTGTGTATGTCACTGTAGGGCAGGCATTTGAAGTATAGTAATGAGGATAGCATGATGTCATGCACAGCATGTGTGAGAATGATCAGTAAGTAATGCGCAGCATTGTACAGTCATCATGAGAATATGTGTCATAAGTAATGAGTAATTGGCCCAATGACAAATCATGAATGAGTCATAGATTATTGCAAAAGATCTAATCAGATAAGATAATATGTAATGTAGATCTTGAGTGATAAGATAAAAGAAAATCATAAAAATGAAAAGAAAAATAATGCATCCTGACAGCTGCAGGATTGTGATGAGAGAGTGGGAGAATGAGATGGGGAGAAGTACTCACTCAGACTGGATGAAAGACATCTGAGGAGGTTGTGTGTAAAGTGTCCATCTTATATAGTAAGTGAAGGTAGAGTTACAGCAAAGAATGTATTTGTGAAATACAACAACTACCATGTATAGAGGGGACATGCATCATCCTGGTGAAGTATGTGGGGCTCAGAGTAGAGGTGGAGAGAGAGTCTGAAGTCTGAGGATGTAGGAGTGTGGTATGGTAAATGTAATGTGTACATGTGGCATATGTAACAAGCAATGTAGCAAGTGGGGAGTCAAGCCAAACAAAAGGTAATGAGGAATGTACAGAGAAGCCAATAGAAAAACTAACAGAATGCAAAACAAAACACAATGCAGATGCAACACAATAGAGAACACAACACTTTAGAAATCTATAGCAGAAAAGCTCAGTCAATAGTGGAAACAACTGAGGGAGAATAGTGAAAGCTCACAGGTATTTATATGCATGGGACATACTACTGAACAGAATCACATGTGATTGTGTATGCTGTGGACAGTATAAAGCAAGAAGGATGAAACATAAAGACAGACAACACCTGTCATGTGTATGTGAATAGAAAGAATCTTGACACTTCAGCTCAAATATAGTTCCATGATTGCCCAGTTTTCAACAAACACAATAATAAATGTGACCTATGAGGTACATGCACTTTCTTGACTGTGAGACATGTGGAGGGAGGAGCAGAATGTGCTTTTCACAATCTGACTTGGACAGGAGAGGTGAGACAAATCATGGGCAGGCGAAATCTATTCATTTTGACAGACAATGCACCATCTAAATACAAGTCTAGCTCCAAGACTGGAGCACAACAAAACACAACAGAAAATTTACAGTGCAGGGCCAATCATAGGGATGATTTGAAATGAGGTGGAGTCAGGACACAACAAATAAAGTATTGTACTATAATGGATGAGTGAAAGAGGAAAAGCACTGATTGCACCAAATGCTGACTTCACAACTTGTGACTCCCTGGTTACTTTGGCAAGCCTGGACCATGCCTTGGCCTACACAGCCTATCAGTCCTGCTCCTCATCAGCTGAACCCCATCCTGTATTCCAATGCCTAAGCAAATGCATGACTGACATGACTGTGGATGATTGTTGCATGCAGCACATTAATGTTGCTGTGTTCATCTGATGTCACTGATGGTTGTTTTCCAGTGTTACATGCACATGATACTCATCATTGTGCATGCACCAGTTTGCAATTTGAACACCTCTATCTCAGAATGTATCTGCTCTTTATCTATCTAGCCATGAGTGGCTATCCTTATCATCAGATGGTCTACACCACCTTCAGCCACTTGCTCCAATTTCCACAGCATCCACAGTAAAGGGGTGTTGAACACTTTCATTTTTTCTTCTTTGATATAACCACTTTCCTTACTAGTACTGTGACATACACACTTAGCCACTATGTCACACTGGTCTGTGTTGGAGATTACAGCAATTGTGTGCACAGGTTCAGGCAGGCAAGGATAAACAATGTGATCAGATAGCAGATCCCCAAAGGGAAAGAAGCTACAAGCATAGCTGCAACAGAGGGTATTGTGAGGCACACGCTAAGGCAGTGAGGTCACAACTGAAGAAGGGGGATTGGCAAGAGGAGACAATACACCTTAAGATGAGTCACACTGTATAGCAGATATCTCAGATGTATAAAGCTAGAGAACTGTCTACTACATGAGACTCCTTATATACTACAGGGATCAGTGCACAGACCATGTGCTGTTACTGTAGGGCAGGCATATGTAAATAAGATGCACAGCATCTGTGAGAAATATCAGTAAGCAATGTGCAGCATTGTACTGCATCAATAAGCATCTGTGGGAAATGTAGTCATAGATGTACAGTAAGCGGTCCAATGACTAAATGAATATGAGTCATAGATAATCACGATAAGATCTACTGAAGATAAGATAAGATAAGATAAGATATCTCCAGTAGATCTTGAGCAATAAGGATGAAGGAAATTGTAAAATGAAAAGAAAAATAAGTACGTTCTGACAGGTATGTGGTCACAAACACAGTAAGGTGATGTGATATGGTTCCAATATGCTGCAGGGTAAAGTGAGAATATGGGACTATGAGTAGTGTTACAAGGCACTTGCTTTGGCACCTCATAACGATTTTATTTTATTTTATTTTATTTTCTGTTATCTTACTTACTAGTAAAGTGTAGTATTATTACTACAAGTGTGAGCTTAGCTCCAAGTACTATATTAGATTTATCTTTTTCTTCCCTTTTATTTATTTATTTATTATAACATTTACTTGTTAAGGACTATCATTATACAATTAGCAAGGACTTCCCTTTCTCATTCTTATTTATCTTTATTTACATCCTGTTCATTTCGCACTTGTGGCTGAGCCACTTATATCACATGGACGAGTACTTACTGCACATTACTGCATAACTTTACTATAGTTAGACCTCCAGTTTTGTATAAATAGTTGACAAACTGGTGGTCTTAAACTCCAGTCTTGTCAACTTCGCAATCTAGGGATTCTCCTATATTGCACTTGACCTAAGCTTGCTACAAACTCGTTTCATCCTCTAAGAACCAAATCTAAGATCTCTAAATCACTCTAAGTGTCGTTAAGACATCTTATATTCATCACTCTGGATCCTTGTATAGTCATTGGTGGAATCATCCTCATCACTATCTCATCAATCCCACTCTTCATCATCATCAGGAACATCTATTATGCTTATCAAGCATGTATCCACTACCTTGTTACCAGGGGTATTACTACAGACCTTCCCTAAGACCATCCAATAGGCTGCTCTTAGCAAGTAGTGGGTGGTACTCACTCAGACTGGAGGTAGAATGTTTGAGTGGTAGTTGTTGATTTTTCACTACCATATAACACTGAACACACTAATACAGCTCAAATATGCCTTACATCTGGTTTTTCCTTCCTTATCTTATCTTATCTCATCTTCTTCATCACTGGCCACATGCTATGCCAGTATCTCACATTTGGGCTCCTCTCTAATTTTATTCTACCCTTTCTATATATACTGCACCTTCTGTCATACCACCTCAGCACTCTAGCAGTCTGCTGAGTCTCTGTCATTTTGCATACTCCTTTGTTTGTGTATGCTCTCTCTCCATCTATTCAGATGTGGTCACATGACCCTCTACACACTCTGTCTTGGGCATTGGCTCTAGTCTCTCTAATTATCAGTCTTGCAATTGTTGCATCCCCATTCCATTCCTTGGTGTTGTTGTTATCCACTGCCCTACCCAGATCCTTTCAGGTTATGGGCCCTGGGGGCAATATCAACTTCACTCTAGCTCTTGCACAAGGTCACACAATGCATCACTATCTCCTTTTCATCATCATCATACAAGCACTATCAAAAATACTGCATGTGTCTTCAAAAACTGCACCAAAATTCAATATTCCCACACTCACTGGAAGTGACAACTATGCCATCTGGTTGCAAATGGTACAAGCTGTGCTGATGATAGCTGGCATATGGTATACCACTTCTCATCAAAAACATGCTGAAATCAAAGTCATGATACATCACAAAGCAGAAGGAATAATAGTGGCATGGGATGAAGAAGTAATATCCAACAAAGCCATTATCACAGAATGGGTAGAAGCCAATGACTCCACAGTTGCCTACATCACACTCCATGCCAGTAATGTCATTGCACACATACTTGATATCCAAACTATGATGGCTTTTGACATGTGGATGAAACTATCAACAGAATATAGCACCAAGGGTGTCAGGATCGTCAAGCCTACAGCGGACATCCATAGCACAAGACCACCGACTCCTGACGTATCCCTGCTCTCCTTTAGAGAGACTGACCAGGAGCTGCCCTGGATCTAAGCCCAAGGGATGAGGGAACTCAGACTATAGAAGAGGGGATGGAACCAGCTGTAACAAGCTGGGGTCTATTCGTCTAGCTACCTATCTACTTATAGTACTGGATCGTGTGCACGGACCAGGCGCAGTAACTAAGGGCAGGTCAGCAGTAACTAGATGCGCAGCAAGTGTGAGAGTACTGCTGACGGATGCACAGCATCCGTGAGAACCATCTCCAAGATGACCATAATGACAGTAAGTAAGATATCCAATGAGATAAGATAAAAGATAAGATGAAGATCTTATCTTATCAGATGATCTAAAGAGAAACATAAAAGAAAGTAAAAGAAATAATAAAATAATGGGAGGGAATAAAGTCAGCAATAGGAGTCTGACAAAGAGTGCTATCTCAACTTTCATCAGTGCACATGATCTCTTTCGATTCACATTCAAAATGGATGGGCTTCTAGGAACTGAAATAGAACAACTTGAAAACACTTGTGCAGAGCTCAAAGTCTTGGGTATCCAAATTAAGGATCAGCTATTCACCCTCCTACTACTCTTTGGTCTACTGGAATCATGGGACAATGTAGTGTCCTACATTCTCTCATCTCAGTCCACTTCACTTATCTACCCTTCAATAGTTCAAGCCTGCATCCTGGATGAAGAAGCACATCAGTGCAGTAACTCATCCCTCTTGGCCCTTTGCATGCAAACACAACCATGCAAACCCACATGCAAAAGAGGAAAATTCAAATGTACACATTGTGGTGGTACTTTGCACTCCATAGACTATTGTTAGAAACTACACCCTGAACTCAAACACAAGAAAGGTGAAGGATCTGGGGGAAGGAATACAAAAGCATCTGCAGCAGTTGAGTTGTTGACTTCCATCACATCTCCCAATGCCATTGTCACTATAAACACCATGCACACATCTACATCTACACCTACACCTACATCTAAAGCTGCCAATTCATCTCCTTGCTGGTACCTCTCATGTGATTCCTCTTGGATGCTTGATTCTGGATGTTCAGACCACATATCACCTGTTCATGCAGATTTCAAGTCCCTTGACATGTTCAAACATCCTGGACAAATAACTCTTGGCAACAATGCACAAATTCCATATATTGGCATCAGCACTGTCGAAGGAACTGTTCAAGTCAATAAAGAGGAATCCACAATCACACTGAAATGTATATTATTTGCACCAAAAGCCATGGAATGATTTGTATCAATTAGTAGACTTGATGGTCTAGATTTCTCAGTCTTGTACCATGGAGGCAAGTGCAGAATTTCTCACTCATTCAAACTACAAGCTGTGGGATCCCTTCATGCTGGGACCTATTGGCTAGATCTTGCAGTTTCTTCCACTCTCATGGCTGCATCAACCAGGCCATGTCCCTCCATCAATGTCTGGCATGCATGGTTTGTGCACCCTGCCAAATCTCTCCACCACCGGCTCACTCCTACTGCAGTCAAGGGATATCTAGCCAATGATTCAACCTCCATTGCCCCATGCAGCCCTTGTGCACAAGGATGCATGACCTGCACTCCATTTCGAGTTTCCAAGTGCCACACAGCTGCCCCACTGGACATCATTCACTTGGATGTGGTTGGACCACTTGCCATGCAATCTCTCCAACATCACTCTTTCTTTGTGACATTCTTAGATGATTTTTCAGGTTTAGGCAGTCTTTTGCCTCTCAGGCAAGGACCAAGTTGCCACTGCCTTCAATACCTTTGTCGCATGGTCACAGACCCAATGTGATCACAACATCAAGGTTCTTCGAACTGACAGAGGTGGAGAGTTTGTCAATGCCATGATGCGTCAGTGATTGGCTACCCTTGGAATAGAGCATCAACAGATGGCTCCATACTCTCCCCAACAGAACAGTCACACTGAGCACTGGAACCGGACTCTCCTTGATTGAGTCTGTGTGATGTTACACAGTGCCTGCTTATCCAGTGGATACTGGGAACTGGCTCTGGACACTGCAGTCCACCTCTACAACCACACTCCAACCAGACATCTGGGGTGGAACACCCCTATTTCACTCTGGTCTGGCTCTGGTCCTCCTGATGTCTCATATTTTAGAATTTTCAGATGCCTGGCCTATGTACACACACCTGAAGAATGCCACACAAAACTCAAAGCACACATGCATGGACTTCTCTTTGTTGGATATGAACCCTCCTTGAAGCCCTGGCATTTCTGGGATCAGGAAGGGCACCAACTTGTTGTCAGTTGTGATGCCATATTTGATGAATCCTCATTTCCATCATGTCCCACCCCTACATCTACAATGGCACCCACTCCACTTCATCTACTTGCTGATGATACTATGCTGGTACTGGAACATTTCAGTGTCTCAGATGTGGGGGGCCAGGATACTTCACTTCAGTCTGACTCAGATTTGAATCCCACATCACCCTCATCATCCTCATCATTGCCCTTGACACCTTCATGACCATCATCACCCATTCTCACCACTCCCACTCCTGTAACTCCACCATCTGCACTGGCACCAACACATGAAAGAACCCATGTGATACACTTCACTCACATTCAAGAGCCAGCACTTGCACCACCTCCACAGTGATCAATGTTGGTTTTTCATTACCTTATGATGCTGATCACACTGTTTACTTATTAAAGTATACTTATCTCTATCTCATCTTATTGGTATTTCTTCTCTCTTTATGGTTTGAGCTCCTCTTAAACTCTATCTAGCTCTTACTATATCTTCTTCACTTTGTCTTTGTCTCACCAGAGCACTTCTGCATGTGCTGAGCTCTCTCTGTCTTCTGTGTACCCTCTACCCTCTGGTACACATCTTCTCTATCTTACAGATGTGGCAGTAGTGCCCTCTCCTCTTGTTCTGATGGGCTTTAGCCCTTCTCTCAATCTCAATCTGTTTTTGGGCTTGATGCCTACTTCATTTATGTCATGGTGTTTGCTTCCCCTAGCTGTGCTGCCCAACTTCAACAATCAACTCATACAACTAGGTGACCAGCACACTTTGAAGACAGCACATATGGCATGTGCCCTTTCACAACAGTAGAAGAGGAAGACTTGGATGAAGAAGTTTTTTCAACACCTCTACCTGCTCCCAACCTCTCAGTTCTACTCACACAGGCTATCTCACACAACCCCTTTACCTTATGTTGATGAGCATCATACACATGTAAAGCCAGAAAACAACCATCAGTGACACCAGGCGAACACAGTGACATTAATGCACTGCACATGACAATCACCTGCTGTCACATTAATTGCTCAATTGCATAGGTGTCAGAAAACAATACCAGGTCAGCCAATGAGAGATAGGATGAATAGGCCAAGGTGCAGTCTGGACCCATCAAAGTAACCATGGGGCACAAGTAGTGAAGCCAGCATTTGGTGCAATCAGTGCTATTCTTCTTTTGCTCATCCAATATAGTATGATACTTTATTCACTCATGTCCAGACTCCACTTCATTTAAAATATCCCTATGATCTACCCCTGCACTGTAAATTTTCTGTTGTGATTTGTTGTGCTCCAGCCTTGGAGCTAGACCTGTATTTAGATAGAGCATCGTCTGTCGAAAAAGACCAGATTTCCCCTGCCCACAATTTGTTTTCCCCTCTCCAGTCTGAGTCTTGAGGTGAAAGTGCACACCCTGTAAGTCATATTATCAATTTTGCTGAGTGTCTATCACATTGCATTGTGTTCTCTATTGTATTGTGTTCTCCTTTGTTGTGTTCTCCATTGTGTTGCATTCTCCTTTGTGTTCTTCATTGTGTTCTCTATTGCATTGCATTGTGTTATGTGTCTCCATCATTGTCATTGTCATGCCATGTTTCCACCTTAACTAAGTATTGTTGCCCAGTCATGTCACATTATTGTGTCTCTCACCCTAATCTACTAACTCTCTTTCTATTGGTGTCTAGGGGATCTTACAGCACGCACCCTTCAACATCTGCTGTTGTTGTGATTGTATATTCCTCTCTTATACACCCACAGTACACATCAATGTGAGGCAATGTCCACACCAGATGTGCAACAATGGCACAAGGCCTGTGAATATGAACTTGCCACCATGGCCAGCATGCAAACCTGGGAACTTGTTGAACTTCCACCAGGATGCAAAGCTATTCAAAACAGGTGGGTGTTCAAGAAGAAAGCTGATGGATGATAATGCATGCAACTAGTTGAAAAAGGGTTTACCCAAGTCCAAGGAATAGATTACAATGAAGTATTCTCTCCAGTTGCATGTTTTGAGTCCCTAAGGTTCATATTTGCACTTGCTGGTCACTTCAACTGGCACATCCATTCCATGGATGTCAAGTCCACTTTTCTCAATGGGGACCTAGAAGAGGAGCTTTACATTCTCCAGCCTGAAGGCTTCTCAGATCCCACAAACGCCAATAAAGTATGTTGGCTTCTTAAATCCATCTACAGCCTGAAGCAGGCATCACAACAATGGAATGTGAAGCTCCACAAGATACTGCTAGATGAGAGTCTACATCGTCTATATGCCGATGCTGGCATCTACGTTCTCCATATCCCAAGTGACTCATCCCACCTGGAAATGGTTGTCATAGTGTATGTAGACAACATAACGATCTTTGGATGTGACCTACAGTGTATCCTATGACTGAAGCAAGCCCTTGCCAAAGCCTTTGACATGCATGACCTCAGTGAAGCTCAAAACTATCTTGGACTTTGCATATCACACAATTGTCCTGTGTGAACTCTCAAATTGGATCAATCTGCATACCTAGACAAAATATTGATGCATTTTCACATGGCAGACTGCAATTCAGTTGCGACACCCCTACCACCATCCCTCCACCTTGTCAAGAATGTTGCAACATGCATGTCAGAGCAGTGTACTCACTACCAACAACTCATAGGGTCACTATTATACTCCACAATTGTCTTGCAACTGGACATTGCCTTTGCTGTTGCACAACTGGCACAGTACAGCACAAATCCCTCACCAGACTACCTTCACACTGCACAACACATTCTACACTATCTTTCCAGCATGTGCACACTTGTGTCTCCATTATGATGGCTCCATCAACCTTGCTCTCTCATGCCAATCAGACTCTGACTGGGCAGAGTTGTGCAATGACTGTAAATCCACCAGCACTGTGAGGCTGATGCTATGTTGAAGCTGAACAACTGAAGAAAAGGCTTCAAAACAAAGAAAAAGGACAATCATCCTTCAACTAGTGGATATCCCAGATATATTAGTGTATAGTAAATAAAGAGAGAGAAGAGTACTGTACCTAGTGGATATCCCAGATGATCAGAACTGGGGAATAAACTGCTAGGAGTCCTATGTATATATAGTATTCTGAAGCATGCACAGACCATGCTGTACAGTATAGGGCTGGAGAACAAGAAACTATAGTAGTGATGTCATATCTAATAATAGAGGGGATGCATAAGTGCTGACTGAGGCTCCACAGTAGTTGTGAGAGTGATTGGTGATATTCTGCAGCAGGTGTGAGAAGAATTAGTGAGCATGTGCAGTAATGGTGAGAAGATGAAGTATAACTAAATATAGAATGGGCCAATCAGAGATTGGATGACAGACACATCATCAGCCAATAAAGATGAAGACATAGAATGCATGACTGTGGGAATTGCTTCAATAGATCAGGAGTGATTGTAAGATCTATGACAATAGAGACATAAGAAAATGAAGAGAAAAATAGGGAAAGTAATAGTGGCCTGACAAATACCCCCTCCTTAAGGCAAGATGTCTCAACAAGTGAAGAATGGAGATGAGCATGCATGGCAAATATCATCTTCATCTCCTTCCATAGATTTGAAAGGAATGCCAGCAAAGAGTGATGGGGAAAGAGGAATGATGGAGGAATACTTGGGTAATTCTTTCAAGTCTTCATATGATTTGGGAGTAATAACTCCATCATCATCTTCATCATCAATGATGCCAAAAGGAATTTCCTCATATCCTTCATCAAGAACTGGTGGGGTGGGTATAGGTGTTTCTTCCTGAAGTCATTGAGCATAGTGTGGTTGAGTCATCATCTCAGGTGAGTATTCCATCTGGTAAAGGGAATAAATGGCTACTGAATGTATCACTTGAGGATGTTCTTTGTGGTACCTCTTGAGCATATCAGGAACATCTTCCATCAATACTGAAGCAGGTTCCCAAGAATTTTCCTCTGTGGGGTAGTCCTTCCATTTGACCAGATATTGAACTTTACCTCAAGACAGACAACTATTGAGGATTTCTTCAACTTCATATTCTTCAAGACCATTCTTGATAATAGGAGGAGGGGGAGGATGAATTTCTCATTCAATGATGACATCCTTGACATATGGATGAAGTCTGATGATGTGAAAGACAGGATGAATCTTCATTGTCTTTGGAAGTTTGAGATGATATGTGTTGTTTGAAAGTACTTCCAGTACTTCATATGGTCCAAGATGTTTATGATCTAATTTCTTCATCAGTCTGCCAGTATCAATATTGGTAGCTTCAAGCCAGACTTTATCTCCAATGGCATAAATGGGAGTTTTGCCTCAATGTTCATCATAAAACTTCTTCATATCATCTGCTGCCTTCTTCAACAATACTTCTGCTTCTTCTCTGATATGTTTGAGCCCTGCTACAAACTTGTCCACTGAGTCAATCTTGGTAGATGTATGAGGTTCATGGCCCATTCAAGGATTTTGTCCATAATTCAGCATAAATGGTGAATATTTTGTTGCTCAATGAACACATTTATTGTATGCAAATTCAGCCATAGGCAACCAGCTTGCCCAATCATTTTGTCAATGGTTAATAAAGATGTGGAGGTATTGTTCAATTTCTTGATTTATCTGTTCTGTTTGTCCATCTGTTTGGGGATGATAAGCCATAGATGTAGCTGTTTGTATCCCCAATAAACAATTCAATTTGCACATGACTTGTGACGCAAATTGAGGTCCTCTGTCTGATAATACCTTCTCTGGAAGACCATGATGTTTCCAAACATGATCTGTCATAAGGTGTGCTACTCCTTCTGCTGTAACCATTTCTGTGGTGGGAATAGCATGAATCATTTTTGTGAAATGATCCACAACCATGAGAATAGAGTCATTGCCTTGGCTTTCAGGCAATTTGACAATAAGATCTGTGGAAATGATCTGCCAAGGACGTGAGGGAATTTCATTAGGCATTAACTCTCCTTGTGGCTTGGTAGGGAAAGTCTTCATCCTTTGACATATTTCTCCACATATGTTGCCATATTTGGGAACCAGAAATGTCATTGAACCATTTCCAAGGTTTTCTTGTAACCTGGATGTCCTGCAAGTGGTGAATCATGGCAGGTCTTCATCAATTCGGCATACATTGTTTCTGGGACATAGAGTTTCCCATCATAGAAAAGCATCTTCTTTTCATCTTCACTCCAATGTGCAAACATTGCAGTTTTCCTCAAGTCTGCATCCAACTTGTCCTATATGATGTAATTGTGGTCTTCCTTCTGCATGTCCATAATTCTTTTCAAGATAGGAGGGCTAGTGCTGCAAGGGAAATTTTGTGTTTGAAAAATTCCAGTTTGAGCAAGATGATGTTCTTGTTGTCATCTTCTACCCCCTTTTTATGGTCCAAACATCTTGAGAGGAGATCAGGGCAAACATTGGTAGAGCCTGGTTTGTGAACCATGTCAATTTGAAATCTGGACAAATAAAGGGACCAATGAGCTTGACGACAGTTGAGCTTCTGGGCTGTCATGAAGTATTCCAAGTTCTTGTGGTCAGTGATGACCTGAACAGGGTGAATGGAACCTTCAAGATAATGACACCATGCTTCCAGAGCATGAATGACAGCCAACATCTCCTTGTCATATATGTCATAGTTTCACTCAGCAGGCAACAAACCCTTACTGAGGTAAGCAACCAGGTGCCACTTGTTATCCTGTCAAAGCTGTGAAAGAACCGCACCAGTAGCATAACCAGAACTATCCACTTCAACTCTGAATGGATACTGCTCATCTGGAAACACCAAAACTGGCTCAGAACACACAGCATCTTGTAAACAAGTGAACACCAACTGCTGTTCATCATTCCAATGCCACTTGACATCCTTCTGCATAAGTTCATTCAAGGGTTTAGCAATATTAGAAAACCCAAGAATAAAACATTGATAGAAGTTGCAAAAGCCCAAAAACAAGTGGACATCATGATGATGCTGTGGAATTGGCCAGTCTTTGATGCCCTGTACTTTGACTGGATCCATAGCAATCTTGTCAAAGGAAATCTTCAGGCCAAGGAAGTCAATAGATGTTTGTTCAAATTCACATTTCTCTGGTTTGAGATAAAGCTTGTTATCTGTGAGTATTTGAAGGACTTCCTGTGTGACCTTCTGATGTTCTTCTAATGTTGCCATAAAAATCAAGATGTCATCCATATAAATGACCACAACATAAGACCATGGAACAAATGGTTCATCATTGTTTGGAAAGTGGCAGGGCTATTGCAAAGACCAAAGAACATGACAAGAGGTTTGAAGAGACCTTTGTTAGTGATGAAGGCAGCTTTCCATTCATCACCATCTTTGATCCTAACATTGTTGTAACCCCAGCAAATGTCCATCTTGGTAAAATATTGCACGCCACAAAGACAATCAATCAATTCTGAAATAAGAGGAAGAGGATAACTATTCTTGATCGTCATGTCATTGAGCTTGCAATAATCTTGAACAGGTCAAAGATCTCCAGATTTCTTTTTGATAAAGAAGAAGGGTGAAGCCATAGGGGATTTTTAGGGATGAATACAACCACTCTTCATATCCTCTTCAATGAACAACTCCAGTTGTTTCTGTTCATCTAGAGAAAGATTGTAAACTTTACCAGCAGATGGTTTAGCACCTGGTTTAAGTTCAATTGCATGATCCCAAGGACATATAAGGGGAAGAGAATTGAAAGCTTCTTTGTCAAATACCCATTTGAAATTATGATATGCTTTGGGTACTATATCTTCAAAATTCTTCTTCAACTTCTTCTTTTCTGCTTTGATGGCAAGTTCTTGGCTAATATTTTGAATGGATGCCTCTATTTCCTTTTGATCTACCATAACCATCAATATCTGATCTCCTTCTTCAGCTACTATCCTTTCTTCAGCTTCTTGATGTATAGTCTGATTTTGCTGTTTCATCAGCTTTTTGTTTGACTTCCAAACTTGTCTGTCTGCCTTGAGGCATACTTCACATCTGCATGGGCATCTGGTGAAATGTATTTTTCCCTGTAACCAATTGATTTCAGGGTTATGTATTTTCAACCATGATTCACCAACAAGGACATTTTTCTTGCCCAAATTGTAGACTGCAAAGGTAGCATGTTCAGTATGGCCATTGATAGTCATAATAAAGTTGATCATCTCTTCAATTGATCCTCCTTGATTAAGTGATCCATTGACATTATAAACAGGGATAGGTTTGGCCAATTTTTTTTGTGTTTAAGTTGTTTTTCTTGACAAATTCTTTGTCGACATATAACCCTGTAGCACCTGAATTGAGGAGAACATCAACTTCCAAAATAGCTCCAGTATCCACTGTTTTGATTTTGAGCTTCATTTCAGGGAAACTGGTGACATTGAATATTGCTCTTCAAATATATTCCTTTTTCTTGACAGGAGGAATAACCTGTTGCACTTGAGGCTTCACTTCAGACTGAGAGCAAGATGGAACAATGTGTGTTAAATAGATTTGTGTACAAGCATTGAGACAATCAACATCTGTATCATCAGTCTGAAGCATAGAAAACCTATTGTTGTTACAAGGCACTTGCTTTGGCACCTCATAATGTGTTTCTTTTTATTTTTTATTTTTATTTTTATTTATCTTACTTACTAGTAAAGTGTAGTATTATTACTACAAGTGTGAGCTTAGCTCCACTTTACTTAGTAAGGACTCATTTTCTTTTATCTTTTATATAGTACTTAAGTATTTACACACTTAAGTGTGAGCTTAGCTCCAGGTACTATATTAAGACTTATCTTTTTATCTTTCTTTATTTATTACAACATTTACTTGCTAAGGACTATCACTATACAATTAGCAAGGACTCTCTTTTCTCGTTCCTATTTACCTCTGTTTATCCCATGTTCATTTCGTGCTTGTGGCTGAGCCACTTATATCACATGGACGTGTACTTACTGCGCTTTACTGCACACTATCGTTTACTTACTGCACATTACTGCACAACTTTGCTATAGTTAGATCACTAGTTATGTATAAATAGTTGACAAACTGGTGGTCTTAAACCCCAGTCTTGTCAACTTCGCAATCTAGGGATTCTCCTATACTGCGCTTGATCAATACTCACTATAAGCTCACTTTCTCCCTAAGAACTAAATCTAAGATCTCTAAAGTCACACTACTAAGGGCGTTACTAAGATATCCTACATCTCGTCACTCTGGATCCTCGAATCATCATTGGTGGAATCATCTTCATTTCAATCTCGTTGATCCCACTCTTCATCATCATTAGGAACTTCTATTACATGCATCAAACTCGCATTCAACCTCCAGTTACCAGGAGTATCAATATAGACCTTCCCTAAGACCGTCCAATAGGCCGCTCTTAGCAATTGTAGGATGGCAAACTCATGCTCAGTTCCTGTCCAACCCAAAACCCAACTGTTGTGCTCCACTCTTTGATCCATTCAGATCATTCAATCTAAGACCACATGCCTGAAACTCCTTCTGCATCTCAGCCAAGAAGTCTGCTGTTACGAGGCACTTGCTTTGGCACCTCATAACGTTTTTTCTTTTTTCTTTTCTTATTTTTCTTTATCATACTTACTAGTAAAGTGTAGTATTATTACTACAAGTGTGAGCTTAGCTCCACTTTACTTAGTAAGGACTCCTATTTTCTTTTCTCTTTTATAGTACTTAAGTATTTACATACTTAAGTGTGAGCTTAGCTCCAAGTACTATATTAAGACTTATCTTTTTCTCCTTTTTTATCTTTATATATTTATCATAACATTTACTTGCTAAGGACTATTACTATACAATTAGCAAGGACTCTCTTTTCTCACTCTTATTTATCTTTGTTTATCTCATGTTCATTTCATGCTTGTGGCTGAGCCACACTACTTATACAATGGACACAACATACTGCACATTACTGCACATTATCGTTTACTTACCACACACAACTGCACAACCTTACTATACTTAGGACTCTAGTTTTGTATAAGTAGTTGAAAGACTGGTGGTCTTAAACCCCAGTCTTGTCAACTTTGCAATCTAGGGATTTCACCTATACTGCACTTGATTTAAGCTCATTAACAACTCGCTTCATCTTCATTCACCTAAAGTCTAAGATCTCTAAGTCTTCAAGCATCACTAAGATATCTTATAACTCACCACTCTGGATCCTTGCATAATCATTGATGGAATTACCCTCATCATTATCTCGTTGATCCCAATCTTCATCATCATTAGGAATGTCTATTATGCCTATCAAGCACATCTTCACTCCTCTGTTACCAGGAGTATCACTACAGACCTTCCCTAAGACCATCCAATAGGCTGCTCTTAGCATCTGCCTCATTCAGTGCACACATCTCTTGAAGGGTCCTTGCATTCCCCCTTCTTTGTTGTTGTTGCCCTTGTGGGTGTCTTGGCTCAGGGCATTCCCTCATGAAATGTCCTTCTTTGCTGCAATTGAAACATAGTTGAGGGCATGGTCCTCTGGCTCTGTCAACATCCATGGGTTCTCCAGCAGGTGCAGCTGTAGAAGTGAATTGATGAGGGGTGAAATTACACTGTTGCCCCTGTTGTCTTCCATACTGCTGCTGTTGTCCTTGTGCCTGTCTTTGTCCCCAAGTCATCTCAAAGTTTTGCATATCTTGATATGCATACACTCTGACTCTGGCTCTTCTGACCCATCCTTCTAAATCATGAGGTAGAGGTGTCTCCACATAACATGACTGGAGAAGAGGATGATTCATCCCTTTTTTAAACAATGTGTGTAGTGCACCATCATTATATCCAGACACTGTTTTGTATAAGAGGAATTCAGTGATGTATTCCTCTATGTGATGACTCCCTTGTGAAATAGTGGTCAATTTTTGCTGCACCATTTGTTCTTCATTATGATCTCCAAAAGTAATCTTCATCATTGTCAGGAGTTCATCAAAGTTCTTGAACAGCTTGTCATATTTGAGGGGTTCTACCCTGTGTGCTTCAATTTCTCATAAAACCCCTTTTTTCCATTCTTCTGCATATCCTCCTTTGATATATGACAGTATGACTGTTACCTTGTCCTTGTCTTGATTTTCTGGGTGTGCATGAAGGACAAGATAGATTTGATCCAAATAAGATTGGAATTTCTTTTTGTCACCATCAAATGGAGTTGGTTCTGTGACATGAACCTTGGGGAGGTGGACCCAGGGTAGGAGGCCTGTTCCTTGCCTGGAAGAGGAACCTCCTTCTCCTGATGCTAGATGATTCATCAGGTTCATCATCACTTCCTGCTGTTGTGCTAACAGCTTCTGTTGACTCTCTATTATCTTCATCATCTCCCCAAAAGTCAGTTGATTGTGCTCCTGGTCCATAGGAACAGATGCTGCAGGTTGAGGTTGAAGAGTTGCTGCTAAGGCTGTACCAAGACTCTCGATTTCAGATTCTAAGTGGTGTGATGTTGATGGTCCTTGATCTGCTAAACTCATGAATCGATTCCTTGAGTGTGATTCTGGTTCTTCACTGTCTTCTCTGTGTTGTGGGGGTGATGGCTGTCTCCTGCTCCAAGCATTCCACTGATTGTCTTGTGACAGTTTGACTGATTATTTGTCTGATGATTTTGATGAGTGTTCCAGTACTTCTGTAGTTGAGTGATGTCAAGTCGATGGCATGCTCAGTCATGAAACAAAAGCATGAATTTTTTTTTAAATAAAATGCATGAATGATAGAGCAAACAAACAAGAAAACAACAAAGATCTTGAAAAGTGATATGTCTACACTAGTATGTAGACATTGTGGGGCCCCCTGCGATGTATGATGCAAAGTGATGATGAGGGTTGATATGGAAGGCACAATCAGGATTAGCTCCCAATTCTAACAGAATGGGTGGAGGGACAAGTGCTAAGAGCGGCCTATTGGACGGTCTTAGGGAAGGTCTATAATGTTGCTCCTGGTAACCAAAGGTTGGATATTGGCTTGATGAATGTAATAGAAGTTCCAGATGACGATGAAGAGTGGGATTAACGATATAGTGATGAGGATAATTCCACCAATGACTATACAGGGATCCAGAGTGAATGAGTGTAAGATGTTTTAGTGATGCTTAGAGTGACTTAGAGATCTTAGACTTTAGTTCTTTAGGGAGAGAAGTGAGTTTGTAACGAGCTTAGATCAAGCGC
>QLPN01007223.1:0-21965 GCA_003314395.1 Albatrellus ellisii
GTCGTTCTGTGGAGAAAACACTGCGCGATAGAGCCATGGTGAGACATGTGATTCCCAAACTTGGGTGTAGCTCTCCAGGTCCCAGAGCTCGACTCGCCGGTTCCCGGACTTGGAGTACCAGAACTCGCGTGAACTGTCAACCACAACTACGACCTGTCGGCTGTCGGAACCAAATGAGACGTATTTCACGTACTCCTTGCCATCGCCGAGTCTNNNGGACAGCTGACCGGTTTGCAGGTCGAAGATGCGGACTCCTTTATCCCATATTGCGAGAAATCTGTCATCTGGGGATATCACCCAGTTTCTGTAAGAGTCCCCGCGCAGCGTCGACAACAACAACAACAACTTGTTTGACTCCACCATCCGAATCTCAATGATCGTGTTAGTCTTGTTAGAGTGGGTGGCGAAGATGGTTCCGAGTGGGGACAGAGCAACACTGGTGAAGGGGCCCTTGTCGTGCGACTCGACGACATTCAAATCCCACAAACGTATCATCTTGTCATCCAATGTCGATGCCATAAGGGACCCAACAGGGGAAAATTGAACTTTGAAGCAGCCAAACTCATGGATTCGCCTCAAAAGCCGAGCATCCCAGACGTCATAAGAGCCGTGTACTGAATCGGGTGAGAAGGACAGCTGATCTTCGATGACGCTCGAGTATTGGTCACGTGTGACAGTCACTTGCTCTGTCCATTCCTGTGCATCCCAAATAGTAAGACTCCTCTTCCGGGACCGAGTTATCGCGTGCTTCTTGTCCGGTGCCATGGAAAAGGCTATCAGATATCCTAGATGGTCGTGCTCCTCAATGCAGGAACCCGATTTCAGTTCGAAGATTTGTATGTATCCATTCTCCGATGCGACCAGTAGCTGATCTGGGCCAATAAACGCCAATGATATCACTCGTCCACGTATTTCGAGCACCATTGCGGACCTGTCAGCGGCGTTCGTCGGCCAGACGTGGACCTTCTCATCCCCATCGCCTGACGCTATGCGTAAACCATCCATCGAGAACCCAATACAGTAGACGGACTCTGAGTGTCCAGTATAGATGCCAACTTGCAAACCAACCGCTGCATCCCAGATTCGGACGGTTTCATCCATCGAACCAGAGGCGACGTGCATGCCATCAGGTGAGTATGCGACTGACAAAACAGCACTACTGTGGCCTGTCATGACCTGCAGAGGAGCCCCTGTAGAAACGTTCCATAGCCGGACGGTCTTATCCTCTGAACCAGACACGAGTCTTCGGCTGTCTGGAGAAAAGGCAACGGAAGTGCATTGTTTAATGTGTCCTTCTAGGATACGTATGCATGGGCTCCATGTCTGTTCTTGTCCTTCAGTGACGTCAATGCCAGATTTTGATTTTGGTCTGTACACCTGTGAGAGTCGAGACTCGAAAGGCAGAAACGGGATGACATGATGGTGAACCTGTAAACATGCCACACTGATGACAGGGTAAAATTCCCGTGTCATCCTCACACAGTCCCCCAGCAGGGCCAGAGTCTCAATCTGTGGAGGCACCACTTTCTATTTTCAACCAGCAATGTTTGTTAATTGATCCTGCAAAGAAATCAACATATCTCACCTCAACTATCCTGCGTGCGGACTGCAGCCCAGTCATCGCCCCATCCAATTCCCCTAGCAAGCTCATCACCTCCAGCCAATTCAATAGTTGATTTGAGCAAAAGCTGAGGAGTAGATCCAACATCGTATCGTGAATATTACCACTTGACAGGTGTGACGCCCAATGCCGACATCCATATTGTATGTGGGCAGGAATATGACTTGCAATTCGAACAGATAGATTGTCAACATCTTGATTGTAAACCGACGGGTCACCAATCTCACACATGTCTTCTGAAAGTGCCTGCAACACTCGTAGACAGCACTCCGCGAGTGAGGTATGCCGTAGCATCCGGTCGACAAAGAAGTTGGTGTCGTTGCAACGGATGGAGTCGATGAGGAAGTCATGGAACGACGGATGGACCAGTCGAATAGAACCTCCTCCTGCACCAGGGACGATGGAGATAGAGTGCAAGTGGTGAAGCGTCAACCGTACAGTGCCTTCCTCCAGGTCAAGCAAAGATTCCAGGCTCTCAGCGCTGAGTGGATCGAACAACAGAACAATAGTCCCCAGAACGACTTGGAGACTGGCCCGCTGGTCCTCGCCGATGTCAGGGAACGCCTCATGGAGCACCGTCAGGTACAGTATATCGAGATGGCGATGAGGAGAAGTCGCAGGTGATGCAATGTATGTCGTAGAGAACACAGTCCTGAGCTGCCGTTTTGGATGACTTGCGTTCCTGTCTTCAATAAAATTCGCCACCGTCGCAGCAAAAATGAAGAGCTCTCCTGATTGCTTGACCAATCCCTCTACTTCTTCGCCCGACGGCCAGGACGCTAATCGAAACGACTGTGCGATACGCGAAAGCCTGTCCGCAAGATAGACATGAATGTCCTTCTGTGAGATATGCAATGGGATGCTATGCAGGACCAGCGCATTCGTGTCTTCCATGAGCCCAGTGTCACGAAACCCCTGCACGACGTTCGTTACGGGCCGGCTCGTGATCAAGAACTTGAGGGGGAAAAGGCGGCCAGCGAATACAGACAGGGACAGCAGGATCGCTGACGTCGCATTCTCGTCCTTGCACTCGTCCAGTGCGTCGATGATGACGATACATGGTCGGAAGGTCTCCTTACGCATGACAGCATGCAAGGGGTCGATGATTAGCTTTTCCAGTTGCATTGAGGGAAGCGCATATTGCACATCAGGGTCCCTATCCATCGCTTCGGATAGGTGTTTCTGGAACGAAGGATTGAACAACGACAGCTGATACGCTATCGTGGGGAAGAGCAGGGAGATGTTGCTGCAGTCAGAGTCGTCCCTCGAACAGAAAAAGGATGCGCCGAGCTCGTGAGTTTTGTTCAAGTGACCAGCGACGGTCTGAGCAATGGTAGACTTGCCAGTCCCCGCCACTCCATCGAGCCAGAATATCCGACCTTGTCTGTTCCCTTCCGTCGATAAAGTATCGGCTGTCTCGACGCGACCGTTGAACCAGTCATATATCGTATCAAGGGTCTCCGTCCTGGTGTCTTCGGTGCATGATACTCGTTTACTGTCATGGTCGAATCGGGCAGCGCGTGCGTAGCGTGGCGTCGGACCACCTGTCTGTGCATCAATCAACATTACATACATATAGGAACGAATCACATACGATGATTGATCTTCTGTGGGCGTTGTCAGCCTTTTTTGTTAACAATATCCAGAGCAAAAACAATACCGTACCTGTGCCGCAGCATACACCGCCTGACGCGTTGCCTCTGCCTCTGCATGCGTTGCGTTACGTGTAGCCTCTGCCTCGTCATGAACAACATTCTCCGTCTTGTCAAAACCTCCGTGCATTTCCGTTCGCATTTTCTGCCCACACATTTAACGAACATGCGAGGATGTCCATGCACTCCGACGCACCTCAACTCCAGTCTCTATCGTCACTGTGGTCTCCACCTGTTGTGAGCATTCAGCGATCACTCTAGCAGCTGACGACAATGAGATTGCCTACCAAGAAGCTGTCGAAGGACTGCTTGAGCTTCTGGACACATGCCGCTATCTTAGGTGCATCAGTTTCTGCGAGGAAAACACGAGCGAGTGTGCGCCGTTGCTTGATTCCCTCGAGGATATCTGTTATATCATCGATGGAGCTGTTATTCCAGCAGACATTAGATACAACTGATGAGGATATCCAAGGGATGAGAGTAGAATAACCTGGACAATCTCCGTACGCGCTTATGGAGCGCGGGAGTACACGAATCAGGATTCTGGAGTGGGCCGCGAAGCATTTCGAGGATGTTGGAGAAAGAGGCTCTCAGGTCAGTGATACTGGCTTTGTTCTTAGCTGCTGTCTGATTCATGCATGCAGGCAGTAGATGAGGTGTTTGTGGTACTAGAGAAAGAATAGCATCCCACCTCAAGTATATCCATGACATTGAGAAGGCCACTGGCCGCAGACTGTAAAGGTGTGAATGCCGAGGACGCCTGAATCAGGACTTTTAAGACTGCGATGAGATCTGAAGGGCGGGACGCCTTCACGGGACTCTCGCGAGTAGAGACATGATGCGACGTTGAGCTGGACATCGTTGAAAGGGGGACAGGGTATGCAAAATATCAGTCGCGGTGCAAGAGGAGAGTCACTTATCAACATGTGTACTCCATGGATATACGGCGTGAACTGCAAATGTGCCAGATATAGAACAAGGCACATATCATGAACGGCATTAAGCGCCGGCAGATATGAATAATCTGTGACAGGAATCAACTAGCCGTGGTCAACTGACAGCCTCAGTCATCGCCGAGCCGGTACAGTGATAAACACTTGAATCTGTTATAATAGTGGATTTGTACCGTACTCGGGCACGCACATGATATTTTCAGGTCCATGAGGAGATTAGTCCCGCAGTTTGTGATTGGCGTGGTGCACGGAACTTGGAACGGCAATGCTTCTGGAACGACGCCCGTCCAGAAGTACACCAGACCCTTAACTACATCTATTTTCTTTTAGGTTGGCTGATGAGAGGGTTACGAAATTATCAATTGTAGAATATACAGAAGATGGGTATCAAAGTATATGTATATCTCTAGACATGAAAAGCTCCAGAGCTGCTCGAGAGGATGGCCGAGACATGTTTCATTACAGACTTGACTGTTATCCCACAGACTTGACTTGGATACAGGCTGTGACGTCGAAGTACAGAATCGGAACACAAAACTCCAGACACCCGTCCTGGCCAGCTCTTTCCAATAAACCAGACTAACATCCGAAGCTGCCTATCGGCCACCCAAACACCCGCAACAGACGCTCCATAGCCGCCGGCTCATTCAAGATCGACCTCGCTGCTGTGCCGGTCCGCCTGCGCTCCTTAGTAGTGTCATTACCCGCCAATTGGTAACGCAATTCTGATGTGTGCCTCTGCACATTTACTCCACCTACCTTTCCCTGTGCAAATGTGCAAATGTGTTCCGGCCCACGAGTATATGTTCAGCAAACTACCAACTATGGCCGTAACCGGAGTTTCTGTGGATCAGGTCAGCATGTTTTCAATGCCGACTCAGCCAGGCGTACAACTTTCCGCGGGACTCCTCGGGAGTGTCAGTGGGAGACGCTGACGTGCTCTGTGGTGCTCAGCCGACGCCATTGCTAATGCTCGTAACGGATTGCAATAATTGCATGGACCAGGTGAGAGTGTCTGTCGTCACTTGGCCGTTGACGGGTCTGGTTGATTCACAGACTCAGACTCATAAATAACATTTCTCCCTCAGTATGCAGGCTGCGTATCCATCAACATGCTGTGATTGCCGCGTTTGAGCGCTCGCACCCTCATTCCATGGAAGATTGTTAATAAGCAGCCTACCCCAGACCTTCTCTCTTCAACTGCGACTGGTAGCTAGCATACTCTCTACTCCCTCTTTCAACGATGTCCAGCTTGATTTCCTGTCCCGTCTCTGTGCGCGAGAAGATCGAGGATCTTATCAAGGCGCCCCCTCTTTAGATCTCATACCAGTCTTACAAGCCGTCGTGCAAGCATCATCGGCTTTCACTGCTTTATAGTCTGCGGCTGCCAGCCTTCTCAGTGTGGTGGAAATAGTCGAGGTGGGACACTTTTCTTTCTCTGATTCCACAGACACCTCACCTGCTACCCGCCCGTGCGAGATGGAAAGTTAAGAATAAAGCAGACGTTGCCAACTTGAAGACATCTTTCTTGAAACTCGTCGACATGCTCTAGGGGCCTGATTCATGTCGGCTTGCGCTCTATGAGCGCATAGAGACACTATCCAGGCCACCTTAGTCTCATCCCATGCGTGCCTTCTCATAGCTAATGCTAACGTGGGATAATAGCTCTATCGACGGTGTAACAGATACTCCTCAGCAGATGAGATCACGGCAGCCACCCGTTTGCGTTCTCCCTGCAGGTAGAAATGCGGCTGAAATAGCAGCATGTCTGCAGAAGCTCAGACAGTCTATCGACAGCTTCATGGTAGGCAACCTCGTCGTCAGCTGCTTGAGTGATCTTTGATCGTTCGCAACAAATGGTGTGACAGCAGATATCGGAGCAGAGGTGCGTTGGGACGCATGTCCATCTTTGTACGTTTGTTCAATATGTACACAGGAAATCTCAGCAAGAATACATGGAAGCCATGACAATACGGTTGTCCATATGGATGTGGTGGCCACACGCGAGGCCATAGACACTATCGCTCATACAGAGCCAGGGCCACGGGTGAGGTCGTGCATGCCTTCGCTCATGAGCAGGCGCAGGAGATTCCCGTGTATCAACATGCTACTACTACATTTCATCCCTATCACATTATTTTATTCTATTTCTACTCTACTCCCTTACTGTGCATCCAGGCCAATGCAATCCAGGATACGACCACGCAAATATGTCGAGCGCGGAGCCAGTGCACAAGAAACAAGATCCGGGATGGTCACTGTCGCGTCAGCGGCTCCGTCGGGACAACTAGGTAGATCCAAGGACATCGTCTTCAAGCACAACGCCAGCCAGATAGTGCATACGACCGTCAAGTACAGGAACCAGCAGCAGGGGGACTAGATTGTGGCAGAATTGAAGGAACTTGCAGAAAGCAGCACTCACCACTTGATCAACACGCCATCCTCCGGCACCATCCCGCGCAGGCACTTCCATAGATGCGCCGTGCTGAAGCGTACGCCGAACGTCTTGCCGTCGCGGTCTAAATAGCATAGCATTATGGGCACGAGATCGCGCGTGAGATCAACGCTGGAAAGTCGCGCAGCGCGAGCGGCCAGTCGTGCGCAGAGCGGTGGATCGGCCCCACAGATTCAGGAGCTGTGCGCGCCCGCGGGGCAGCTCGAGCACGTCCGCCGAGGGCAGGTGCCGGTGCACACGCAGCGGGCGCCTGGCCGACATGCACGTTTGTGATTGTTTTCAGCCTCCACGAATCAGCAGTGCTTGTGTCGTAGAATTTCCCGGACTCATGATTGCTACAATTGTCCAAGTCTATGACTATTCACGACCTTGTCGCTTCCAGCCGAGCCAGCACTATTATAAAATTTGAAACTAGTCACCCATTGCTCGCCCTGAAGGGGTCCTGCTGTATTATGGCAGACCACGCATTTGACTATTCCCTCAACTCTGACCTTGGCTCTCAGGCTTTTCTCCAACGACAGCATACAGCATACCGAGCAGACTCTGCAAACTATGAAGACGATTCAATTAAAACCACAAGGCATACTGTACAAGCACTGATGTCTCTCTGCCTGCGATCAGCCTTGATTCACCTTGCTCCGTTGATGCCGTCTCAGTGAATTTAGGATGTCCCCAATGCTTTCTGGTCTCGACCTCTGGCCACGCACTGTGAACGTATATGCACACGAATGATTCGCCAAAATCTGCTCAAAGATAGCTTCTGCCTTATATGCCAAACCAATAGGTGACGCCCGCTCTCTTGATAACATCGCCCACTTCAGCAGACACCGTCCGAGCGGTGACTCAGGACCGAGAATCGCATCATTAAGTACGTGTGAATATCTTGATCAGCTGCGGCACAACAACGAAGTGTGGGTGATGCTGAAAAACACTTGAGTCTTTGCTCCATACTACAGCAGTTCTGACAGACATTACATACCTTCACTTGCACAATGTAACCACCATAAACTGAAACACGGAGTTGTTATCAGGGAAAGCGAAACATTTGTTGAGCGTGGGCACGAGCATCGTCTTCAAGACATGCTGTCCCCCTGGGTTGAATTTCTTCCGTCCAACCTCCTCAATAGACAACTTCCAGCCACGGAGATACAGAGGCTTGATGTACTGTTGGATATCGGCGTCATGAATCAAAGGCGAAGGGTATGCCGTTGGACTGGGAGGCGACGGCAAGGGGTCTGGAAGCAGCGATGCAATGCTCAAATAACACATCCTTGGTGTCCAAATGTGAGGTTGACGCTACTCCTGATAGCATTCTTGACGCGTCATCTACATCCAGGTCTGAAATTGACAGTACTTCTGGTGGGGAGAGAACTCACTTGCAAACCCTGCCAATGCAAGGAATCGCCTTGCTGGTTCCGCATGGCTCATCTGTCGCGGGATATGACTGGCGAATGAGCGGGACACATGTTGGTGTGTGCATAAAGGTGAGATTGACTTTGCGTCCAAGAGTTGTCCTTTAATGAATTAATGTAACTTATTGGATTTCTAGCGATGACTAAGCGGACCAGCACGCGGGCTTTGAACCCTTTCGACGTTAGGAGGCTACCGATTCGCGTCCCAACTGTTCCACAGCCTCCTCGACCATCGACCGCACGCTGAGCACACCATCCTCCTCCATCTGTCCTACTTTGGCCCGCGCATGCTGCAGTTCCTCGAGTCCAAGCTGTACTCGGACGTCGAGGGCACCTGCTCCGGCATGCATCACATACCTTGACTACGTACGCAGGTACACTTGGGAAACTCGCGCCTATGGACTCCCTAACTACCATATGCACTGGCACTTGTGTCATGCTATACCATTCTTGTGAGTCATTCTCGACTACACAGCAGTAATACCGCCACCAGCGCGAATGCGTCGGTCACAACCATTTTCGTCTCCAAATACTCTCGATCTGTATTGTACCTATGACAAAATATATCTCCTACATCCACAATACGTGCAACAACAACACAATAGTGCGGTGTATCCGACGTTCATGCATCAACGATGGTCACAATAACGCTCCAATACGCATATGGTACCTTCTGCCGTGCGAACGCGGCCTTTCCTTGATAAACATTACATCGCACAGAGAGTGGGGTGAGAACTTGAGGCTTGACGGACGGAACATGGCTTATCAAGAATACGATGAGGTCTCCGTGGTCAATGACATCAAATCCGAGTCATCTGTGGGATACGAGGTTGGGTGACCTCCATTGTCACTGGTACGTTAACGTTGTGGCACTGGTGTTTGTCAAGGTCGTTTCTCGTTTGTCATCTTGATCATATTAACGGACCTCCACATTGCTTCCATATAAAATGGCCCATGTCAGTGCCTACTCAGTCTGAGCTCTCTTAGTATGTGCTGGCCACTTTCCCCCCTCAAGTTCTTCATCACAAGTTGGCCAGTGGTGGGTGTCAAACAGGGATTTCATAGCATGGGTATCATGAACAATACAATGCAACAGAAGAGCATTTGTGCTACTCATCTAAGACCTGGACAGTGGTATCCCTGTGGCCCTATCATATAGCATTGTGTGCTCAGCACCTCTTCACTTGCACTCCATGGCTGTTGTACCTGATGCCAGAGGTGGTCTGACTTGACTGATTCATACATCGCTCCATAACCTTCTCATGGATGTTTTGATCAAACATCCATGAGGAAGTTGGCAAGTGTCTACATTCAAGCCAGGCCACCCCTTGTTGAAAATACACTGGCCAATTCTTGCACTTGCACAGGCAGGAAAACTTACTATACCTCAGTGATCAAGAACAGTAATGAGCAAGGAGGTTTACACAGACTAGCTGTCTACTATGTGCCAAGTCCAGCTTCCATTGGTGACTGTATCATCATCCGTTCCAAGGTAGCACACCAACGAATACTGTACCCCAAATAGCAGGGCACCATTCTAACAGACCACGCAACTCCGGCGCGCTCGTATGGTATGGGTGTACACGTGCATGTACATTCCGGGAGATACGTTTTGTGGACAACGGAGGATGGCAGCCATACAGATCTGCGGCGTAAGGCTTGTACGAATTCCGAAGCTGTCGACAAATACGCCGTACAAACCCAGTCAGAGGGGCCAGACGTGGAGAAAAAGAAACGCAATTCACCTCGCCTACACTAGCTTCACTCTCCTCTCTGGCGGTCCCTAGTCCAAGGCCGATGTACTCGAAAGTTGCAGCGGGCCACCGTAGTGCGACGCGGTGCAACTGTTCAAAGCGGCGGCGCTTGAACTCATATCCGACGACGGTTATGACCTGAGGGTAGGCCCCAGTGAACTCACGGAAGCGGGCGATGGAGAATAGCAGGTTTTGGTAGGAATCGAGCGCAAAGACCTCGGTCGTCACGCGCGTGAAAGAGGGCGGGAAAAGAGACGCAGCATGCGCGAGACGATGATATGATTCAGCCTCTGTCGTTGTGCTGAGGGAGGACGTCTGCCCACTTCAGAAACATGTCAGCGGGCACGTTCCCAGAGTTACATTCCAGGTGAAACATTACCCGCTGAAAATGAGCAGTGCACTTTCATCCTGTAAGGTAATGAACACCCTGCGGGAATCGTGCCTGTCAGTCATGTACCACGGACGAATGGCAGCCCAGATGCTGAAAGTCTTACCCACGAGCGATGTGTTCGAACAGAACGGCAGGACGCCTGCGCCCGCGCTGATATGGGGCAAGCACCCATGTGTCTTCGGAAGTCGCCTCTTCGGCATTTGCACCATGCCAAATGCCGTGGCCAGGGACAATGATAAGGCGTGTCAGGTTGCGGGAAAAGACAGGACGCTCGAGTGTCGCAGCGATGCTCGGCGGCAGGTCATGAGCGTAGATACCTTCGCTGGACGCGATAGGTTGAAGACAAATGAGACAAAGGCGAAAGTAGTGAGTATGAAGACGCTGAGATTTGTGAAACGCGCTGGGCTGCGGAGAAGTTCTAGCGTCGATATAGTTGCACGGCGATGGCGAATGAGCGACTGGCGGGGCTTGAGAAAGGTTACTGGTGCGGGGAGCATCGCTGACCGATTTTCACATTACCGAACCAGCCAAGTTGTTTCTACGATGTCTTCGCACGCCGTCGTAAAAACGTTGTTGAAGGAGCGACGATGAGTTGGAGAGCCGGCACGGCGTAGTGGTTCAGGAAGTCGACATCACGCTCCAACTATGCCATTCCCATTACAACTACCCTGGACCGCCGTGGCTGATACATACTAGACTTTGCAACGCTTTTTTTGAACCCGGAAAAACTCGAGTATGTATGTCCGTTGAAGGGTCATGACCAAAATAGCAAAAGCCAAGTCGTTGACTGTTTCCTTGACTGTAAACAAACTTGCAGAGTCAATAACTACTTCTCAAACCGGGGTAGATTTCTTGTATATGCAATCTTCGCTACTGAAGGCTGTCAATGCCCTTACGATACCCTTTTTGTCTTTCCACACAATCTAAACCTGCCCACTCTATGTACATGATGATTCCTATCGTTATAAACACCATAAAGAAAAACATCAACAAAGGAACACAGGAGGGAAAGTAATAAATTGTAAATAAATTCCATTCAGCAGAATACATATGTCTGTATGTCTCCAGATCGTCTGAACTGTCGTCGGAATTGACCTTAGGCGACAGGGAATAGTTATGACAATCGTAAATATCGCTATTAACTGCCGTTTGTCTTGTGCAACGGGGGGAAGGCCATATTTTTGCGAGCAGCCTTAACAACTAGCCCATTTGCTGAACAGGCCAACAACTTGTGCGAGGGAAGGAAGCCTCCCTCAACTCTTAAGCCCAGACAGCAGAAGTATTCGCCATTACCAGCTGTCGCCTAAGCGCTCCACGAAGAAAACTGCTTGTGCAGAATTTGGCAGGGCAAGCTATTTCTTGCACCCCACACTACAACTCAAGTGATTGTTGCGAAACGTGTTGTGCGTTGAGACCATGTTGCCAGTAACACGTAACCTGTTTGCGCACGAAATGGCTTGGCGATGACTGGCGCACCTGTCATAATATAAAAGAACCATGCGAGCAATAAAACCGATCACCCGCTGACAGTCAACAGCTGAACCGCCACAACACATTCATGAACGCACGATAAGGCAATCCTGCTGGACTGATATTATCGACCTTCGGACAAGTCAGTATAAGATGGCTTGTCAGCATGTCTGGCATCACTGGCGGAGCCCACAAGCGTCTGATGGTGCATTGCATCCCCCAGTGGAAGCCGATCTTCGTTTTCGTCATCTATGGTAAATAATACTGCACTCTCATCCACTGACTGCACTTCGGTCTGGACCAGGAAAGATACAACGTGTTATTTATAGCAATCCACTTGACGAAGTCACCTACCAGCTCAACATCGTCGCCTGATGAAACAAGGGGAATGCTCTCTGGCCCCAGCTGGAAGCCATCAAGACGAGGATCGTTGGGCACATCATCACATATTATCGGGTTTCCGTGGGCGTCAAGGGAGATCGATGAGTCAACTGATTTCCGATATTTGTGGTACGTGAACAGCGCGATTCCTGAACGAACAGGGAAGTCGTTAAACGAGGCGACATGAAAACATAATGGCTGAAGACCCACCACAGGTGGTAATAACCACTCCAGTAATGTTCAGGGGCGTCAGCTCGTCGCCGAAGAACCAAGCGGACACGGTGATCGTGGTGACCTCTTTTGCTATACCTGCGATTGACATTGGAACCACCCCTGTTCGCTGAATGATGCTAGAGCGTTGCGGAAAAGTTGACATCAGACCCCGGGCACCTCGAATTGAAGCCTACATACTAGAATTCACTCAGTACCATAGCAAATGCCAGAACGCCCGGCGTAAATAAGAGGAAACATGTTCGGAATGTTCCTGATATTCCGTCGAAAAAGTGACTTTGAAACAGTGTTGTCCATGGATCGACTATGGAACTGACGATTGCCAACGTTAACCCCATGATGGGTGATATCCAGAATATTGTAGCAGTCGGATTGTCCAAGCCCATCTTCTTGTTTTTGAGGAGTAGTTGAGTAAGGCTCCAGCGAAGTCCGCCAAGGGCACTAGCAGACATGACAAGGAGAAGACCCGAAAGCACGAAATGCGACTCCGTGGCGACCATGAGCAGGACGCCAGCGAATATGAGAAGAATCACCCCTACGAGGCGATAGGAGAATGTCTCCAGACGGAACAGGAATGCGAAGAAAAGGACAAATATCAGTGACGAAGACTTGCACATGGCTGCATGGTATGAAACACGTCAGAATCTTGTGACCTAAAACTGCCCTCGAGCTGCAAGGGTATGACGAACGTACTATAGAATGATAATGTGATGGTCTTGAGTGATAGGTTTGACAAGCCTATGTCGAGTCCTGTTGTGATAGCCGTAGGAACTACCTTTTTCCTGCATGAATAGACAGGGATGAGCGAAATAAAGTCACGGGGACAGGAGGCACCTTCATCATGAAGGCGTCAGATTAAAACCTTACCCATAATCAAGCTGCGTAGGAGTATGCTCGGGAACGAAATGTCTAGGCCAGCACAGACGCAATAGGGATGCAATCACGAATTGCACAAACATGTGTAATGTAGTGACGAAGAGGGGGTATGGAAATCCGAAATAGTCCGGTGAGAACATCCATTTGTTATAGAGAGACAGAATCAATGCAAAGAAGAACCTGAAACAGAACCAGGCAGCCGATGTTACTTTGCTGCTGAATATAAGAAGCGAGAATCTGTGTCGCTCGTACCACGAAGTAATGAAGAGCGCGTTCACGAACGCGTTCCGCCACCATAACCGCTTTTTCTCTGCGACCGATGCGAGGTGGACTTCTGCGTGTCTGTCAAGCTGCGCGGGCTCGAGATCATCAACTGAGGCTCGTGGAAAATGACCATTCTGACTGAACTGTGCCGCCATGGCTGTGATTAATCTGAGCAGATGACCGTGACAAGAATCTAGAGAACAAGCGAGTGCGTGGGAAGGAACGACTGAAAACGGTCGCTTGTTTGACTACAGTAGAACATTGAAAGTTGTATGCGAGATTCTACCGAACCTTACAATATTCATATTTTCAACATAGCGAATAGACATGGTAACGCACAAGCCACGGATGATGAGTTTGTGTATGATAAAACTTCGCCTTTTCTGATCTCAAGACGAAGTTAAGGTTAAGCTTGTTCTCGGATACTAATAAATGGGCATAGCATGTGTGGTTCAAGTTCTGCTTCGACACTAGGCGGTTTATCGTTCACCAAGCGGCTGTGAAGTCTGTGAAGGAAGAATCAAGGGGCACTGCGTTGAAAGTTCCGTTGTATATGACTCAAAGGTCAGGCAACTATTATTCAGAGAGGCTAGGTGCTCATCCGAGCTCACGCTCAGTCCATAAGAAAGGTTTACATGTAGCACAAAGGCAAGCGGCCGTAATGATACAATTTCTACCACGCCCCCGTCCGAGACAGAAATTTGCGTTGATTGTACCATTAGAAGCGCCAGGTATGCACTCGAGACTCGTCGTACGCAAGGATGATACGCCATTGCGTGGATGTAAGTGAACTGTGACTCAGCAATGATCGCAGCGCGATTTTCTCAGTTAGCGAAGAACAGACCAGGTGCATATACGATACGCACAGAACATACCAATGCGGTCCTCCTCGTTGGCTGTCTGAGGTGATCATGCAGTGCCATTCACCATCTTCTGGTCATCTGTGTCGACTTTGCTCGCCTTGGCATTCAGTCGATTTGGTTCTCGCCTAGTCGAAGAATCAATCCAAACATGGGCGTACGTTCAAGTTGGCACAAACCAGGTACGCCAATGATCGAATTGCTTCTGGTTCAAGTATTCTCTCCACTCGTCCTTGCCTATTTCAGCACGAAATTGGACATGTTGCAGAAGCTCCAAGTGGTGGAGAGCATGGGGGTAACTAAAAAGACAAAGATGAGTTGTAGAATGGAGCGTATTCTTCATTGCACCAACAGGATGAACCGCGCATAGTCTTTCTCCTTCCAGTACAGCAAATACTCGAGGAAATTCACGAAGGCCGGTTGGTTGAGGATGCCTTGCTGCGATAGTGAATGCAGATAATATGGGTTTGCCAGTGACTGCACAAATTCAAGTTCTAGTTCAAAACGAGCACGGTTCCTCGACCTTGCATCCTCCTGAGGAGGTGACGGATTTGCGCCAGAAATTTCCGACATGATATGAAACGGGGAGAGCACGAAATGTCACGTGAGCCCGTGATGATATTGATGGGGTTTTATCTAGGGCCAAAGTTGAAGAGTATGTTCCCCATAGGTACCTCAAATTTCAACACACTACATATGGGTATCCCCATCGTCATTCCTATATTTGTCTTCAATCTAACAGTTGAGGTATGAAACAGTCGGCCAGTGACCGAGCCAGGGCACTCGAAAGGTGGCGTTGGAGCAAGAATGTTCCGACCATCAGTGACGCATAGTCACACCCCTTGGATTGCAAGCCCGATAGTATTATCAGGATCATGATGAACCTTTCGTTTACTGGGTCGAGACTCGAATTCATCGCACCGCGGAGGCACGAATTCGCACAGGGAGATTATTTACGTTTGCCCAAGGCGCAGCACTGTGACTATTCCATACTTGGGATTTGTGATGTCATGCATATTTGCTTTCCAGCGACGTCTGAAGTCCTCATCGTCTGCTTCCATTCACACTATGCCCCTTGGACAATAAAGCCGTCGACAATTATCTCTTTGAGCACCTTTTCGAGACCTGACTGACTCTAAAATGTGGATTGTGTACGCTCTCCTGTCTTTGCCCGCGCTGGACTACTATGCAACTGCATTCTCGATAAAGACTGTATCACTCGGAATGGAACTTAATATATAAAACCTAGTGTTATCACGCTAAATGTAATGAACAGACTCCAAGTTCTGTTCTCTCGTACTGTTACTTTTCGACAACTAAAAAGAGAACAATAACTGTATCACTCGAGACGTAGTATATAGAAAATAGTTTTTTTCTGTTCTACGGATTCTGCGGCTAAACATTACCACTCATGCTAAGACGCGCCTGGTCTGGGCAGGAGTTTTCCACGCGAGCCATAGACGACGCGTCGCTCAGCGAAAGATCCAACTCGCCAAACACTCGTACTCACTACGACATCAACTGTCCTCTGCTGTTATCGCAGAAAAGCCCAGAAAGTCGAAACGAAAAGTACGTGATTGAAGCAGAGATTTTTTAAAAATTCATTTCCCTGTATGATTTGCACTTAATTCCAGGAGGCTCAAGCATATAATATGTCTGCAGAAGACGAGTCCAATGGTTGGCAATTGACTGAATCTGACCCGGGGGTGTTCACGTATGTCCATACGGTTCCTCAAATGTTCTTTTCTACACTTCATTTTTCATCACTTAGCGAACTGTTGAAAACCCTCGGCGTCCCTCTGGTTGTGGATGATCTGTATTCACTTGACCCCGCCTCCCTTGCCCCTCTCCAGCCTCTCCATGCTCTCATATTCCTGTTCAAGTGGCTTCCCGGCGCGGGCGAGCCTGAAAGCACTGGAGGTCAATACGACTCTGAATTTCCTGGTTTCTTCGCGCATCAGGTCGTCAATAATGCATGTGCGACCCTTGCTGTCCTCAATGCGCTCGGCAACATCCCTTCATTGCGTACTGGCCAACAGCTAGCCGACCTCCTGAGCTTCACCGTGGACATGGATCCTCAGACCTGTGGTATGGCCATCATTAGTGCCGACTGGCTCAGAGAAGCACACAATGCGCTCTCGCCACCGGCTGCCATCTCACTTGACGGTCTGAACCTTCCCAAAACCACCGAAGATGCCTATCATTTCGTAGTCTACTTGCCATTCATGGGGTCGGTGTATGAGCTCGACGGGCTCAAGAGCCTTCCAATACGTCATGGTTCTTACGACGAACAGAGGGAGGGCTGGGCCAAAAAAGCACGGTACGTACTTCCATGCGAGCCTTCACGTGTTTTGCTCACGCCACCTGTTTCAAGGGAGGCCATTGAGGCTCGGATAGCCACGTACCCGCCCGGCTCGGTATGTACTCAATTGCTCACGCCATCATGTGTTATATCCCTCGACAATTCTCATGCATATCGATTAGCTGGAATTCAGTCTCCTTGCCTTGCATGATGACCCGGTACCCGCCCTAGAAGCTCAACTAATACAGTCACAGGCGTCCAGTGATTCGGACACAACCGCGGAAATCTCACAGCAGCTGGCCAATGAGAGATCCAAAAGACGCCGTTGGGCGGTAAGTGTGACTCCCCCGTATGTATGGTCAAGTCTTATCTGACTTGCTCGCAGTTTGAAAACAGTCTCAGGCGCCATAATCATGTAGGCCTAATTCACGCCCTTTTACTCGCCCTAGCCAAGGGTGGCCGTCTAGATGCGGCTGCTGAGGGTGCGCGGACAACCATGAAACAGCGTATAGAGGCTCGAAAGGCAAAGGGGGAGTCTCACATGGACGAAGATTAGATAGTGTTATTACGGGTGCAGTGAGCCCAAAAAGTTGCTTAATTCGGTTTCTCTGCAACCGGCCGAAGCATTAAAGCGGTGATATATGATAGTGTAGTCTACTACCTAGGTCCCCTAACCAGTATAATTGGCGTCCACCGCGTCCTTCCCACGGCAACGAATTTCATTCACAGTACATAGTGGATGCTGGTGATGGATTCTAACACGTCTATGGTTCCAATGAAAATGGTAAGCCCATGTATCTTACCGAGTGGTGTGCTATGGGAGCGATGAAAGTGTGTAATACAAATCAACCTAATAAGTTACTTACTGAACCTTTCGGACCCACTACTACGATCACGGTGAAGAGCGTAAACGTATATGACCTTCTCCGTGTTGTGTGGGTCAACGACCAGCGAAATGACGCTTGACCTGTGACGTGCTAGTCCAGGATTGCTTCCGGACATTTCTTATGACAACGGCTGACAAATGAGCCATACTGGTGGATAACAAAATACTGCCGGACCCAGCCACTAGCCGGTCTTCGGTTGTAACATGCGCCTTGCGTATGACTGAGCTTCAACATAGACGTGATGATGGCTGCTTCGAATCCATAATCACTACTGCCATCGCCTACTCCACAGCGCAGTGAATACATGTAGCAGAAGACAGTCGTTCGCATTTAGGGTTTTACCACATATGCAGTGTTACGGGCCTTATGTAATTATATATCACTATTTTGGACGTGATCTACACTCGGGCTGGACACCTCTACAGGATGCCAACCCCTCGTGGAAATCTTGTAGGGGTTCCATATATATAATACCGCTGCCGAACGGGTCTAAGTAAGAAGGCAGGTATGTTAAGCGACAACACGGCGACCAGAGTCTCCATTGACTCCCACCGTAGTAACCTTTTAATTTGAAGCCAAGAGCAATCAACAGCACGGACAGTTCACCGTGGTTGTATGGTTCCTCTATTTGAGTTCGGTCAACATTGGAAGCCGACAAGCGTCTAATTCATAATCTATGAAATGCCGTGCGCCGAAACGCTGATGGAGTGAGTGGATTTTATGAGCGTCATAGCCTTACAAGGCGCAGTAACGGATTGTCCGAGGCTGCCTCGGGGAGGGGGGGTGGTTTGCGTAGATACTGATTCTGTATAAATCAGTGCAGATAGGTTTTCTTGCGTGACGCTCTGAAGTAGACCCTGCCCATTTGGACGCCGAACCTCAAGAGAGCATTATTGAGGGTAGTGAGGGCGACCAAATAGGTGGTGAAAAGTCCGCAGTTGATTTGCGGAAGCGAATTCAGGTTCGAGACTCGAATGAGGCGCCAACGAGTTGCACAGCAGACAAGTATTCTTGGCCATGAAACTGTTGATCGCACAAAAGAGTTCCCTCATTATATCCACGTCGTCGCACCGAAAGAAAAATCAGTGAACACTAAGCTCAGATACGAGTACGGCTGCGCACTGACATCACACACTATATGATATCAATCCGCGATCTACAACACAACGCAGCGCCATAGGTACACCAACGTTACGAAGACATCGGCGATTCCCCAATTATTGCAGTCGCGCGCAGAATGCCGGACGAATGAATTCATTATCATTTTTCAAACGGCTCTAGCCGCGGCCCGATCGGTGAGCATTAGTAACCACGAAGAGCAGAAACAAAGCAATAGAGGTACTTTCTCTGTCTGCGCTCTATGAGCCTCCATCGTCAAACCTGCTATTGCGCACCCTAGCCGACGTGTGACCATGGTTCCGTCGTGTTTCAGCGGCTCCCTGCGGCTCTGTTTCGTGCAGCCGATATTTGTTGGACCGTAGCTCATAGAACATCGCTGGATTGATGCGAAGACGTGGTTAACGTCTATCAATAGATTACTTGGGTCACAGCTCAGTAACGGCAGCCCGCCAGTGTAGGACTAGCTTCCGGGCTCGCCCCGAGCTCGCAGCCAGCGCCAGCCGACCGTGTTTTGATTCTGAAATAAGTAGATGTGATATCGCTGACTAATAACTCTTTTCTAGTACCCGTGAGTGTCGGATCTCGTCGCGAGGTACACAGATTTCAGAATGCGCGAAATAGACATGCAAAGTGCTGAGGCCAAGTCTGGGAATATTCCCCTGAGCTTGGCTCCCTCTATATCTTCAGATCTTTTTGCACTTCGTGATCAGTCCTTTAAATGCTTCCTCGTCATCTACCTTTAGATTTATTTCCGGGCGCCCCTTGTTGCTCCAAGCATACGTCTCCTTCTACCTCTAACGCGCCCGGATGGACAACCTGCGGTTCGTGCTAGAGTCCCCCCAAGCGGGTCAGACTCAGAGAAAGCGCCCGCGCCTCGTCACTTCTTGCGATAACTGGTGTGTTTTGTTTTGAACCGCTGATTCTGCCGTGCCGTCTCTGACTCGTAGGCAGCCGGATGAAGAAGGTCAAGTGCGTTCAGTCAAAGGCCAATGACAAATGCGAGGCTTGCCAGGCGGCTAACGTTGTGTGCCAATTCCGAGACCGTGAGCGATACTTCGCCGAGCGCAGTCGGATAGTGACCGGCCTTAGTGGTGGGTCTTCGAGCAGACGGTCTTCAACGCCCAGCATAGAGCATGGAGAGGTCTCTTCTAGTGCGCCACCCGATGATGCATCCACTTGGTACCTGACCAATGAGCACTCCCCGGAACTAGAGCAGTCGCGATACTCTGCATCGCCTGCTCCTTACCACTCGTCTCCATCACAAATCTCGAACAATGTGTGGTACTCTCCCGGACCCTCCGATTACTCAAGGTCCTCATCGGTTTACGACAGGTGCGGAAGGCAAGGGCCTGGATGTGTTCTGCATTACTAATTGGAAGGCGTCACCAGACAGCACCACGCGTCAATTTCTCAGTCAAGTGATGGTGATAGAGTCGACTTTCCCAGCCATGTACCTGCCCCAGTGTCCTCTGGGCTTCCTCAAGACACGCCAAGCCTCTACCACGGACGTGCAGCGAGCCAGCGTGACTCGCAGCTTTCCCTGTTCGATCCCCGCCAACCTGACCTCCCTCATCCGACTATGCTGGCACACTTGGTGCACGTTTTCTTTGAGAATTTTGGGCGTACCTTCATGTTTCTGCATTACGACGATATTTCGCGGCGGATGCATAATGGAAGCCTCTCCGAGTTGCTCGCTAACAGCATTGCGGCTATAAGCTGTCGGTACGTGAATATTCTATGTCACGATATGTGCTGATTAACGTCGCATAGATATTCTCGGTCGCCGGAGGTCGTAGGGCGGGGTGTGACTGCTGTGGTGGATTCCTATTGTGGTAATGCGAAGGTTAGATCGCCAGCTAGATATACCGCTGCCTTATCGACCGGATCTGCGTAGCGCCTTCTTTCAACGCCATCACGCGTGTCGTATGTGGAGGTCCTTCATGCAGTTATTTTGATAGCTTGGACGGACTACAAGAGTGGCCGAACGTCAGGTGCGAGGCTTCGCTTCTTCTGGGGAGTGTCTTCTCACTATGACTTCATATATCAGATTGCTACCAATATACGCAGGCAGGCACACTGTCAAAGACGTCTACGTTTTTTGTTCAACCTGACCTTGTGATAGATGGCTACAAAAATAGCGATTAGTCTCGGTCTTGAGAATGAAAACATGTTACCCACGTCCAGTGACCGAGAGCGGGGAATGTACCATGCAACATGGTCCTCAGTAGTACAACTTCAACATCTAGTATCTTCTTGTGCGTGGGTTCCACCTGCTTGGGCGCTCACAAACTCACATTCGCCTCGTTTAGTGCAAGGCAGCCACGCATCGCACGGGCGATAATTTAACTTGTATTGTTAACTTACCCTATGTATCGCAATAATGGTCTTCACATTAGCCACCCAGTGATTAATTATGTTGCTATGTTCTTGCTCATATGATGTTTTCACCGATGCACCCTCGTCTATTCAGATATACTTCGTACCAACGTCCTGCTTTCGCCCTCAGGACCTCGTTGACTCTGCGCAGAGTCTCTGGCTCCTGCTTTTGCCTCGAACCGCGTTCGAGGTGAGCCCTGCGCGGACAACACTACCTAGCTCGCGTCTAGGTTGCTTATGTCTTCGTGACTCTGCGCATTCTGAAACTCGGTATTCCTACCTGTATCTTGAGCGGCGTTGCAGATGAGTCCTGCACAGGACAATGGTTTGTACGGTCGCAGGATTAAGGAGTCGTGTAGGGACTGTGGTAGGTCCGTCATGATAGGTTCGTGGACATCGGATTATCCTCATCCACTAGGATAGTCAAGTTGGGAATATGGTTTTTTCATCGCTCATCTCACTCATGTCCCAGTGAACAAGGAAGAGTTCTTTTGGTACTTACTTCATCCCAGTATGTTTTGTCTGAACATCTGTGTAGCACTGACCAAAGGTTCTGTGGAGAATTATTACAACATGGATGATGGTAACATTCGATTTGTGATCGGCATCCTGAAACTTTTGGCCCTGGGCGCACATCGGGTTAGTGTCCCTTCCAAGACATCCACATCGCTCTTGACCTCTCCGTACACAACTGGCGGATGGATTTTTCACTTTCCCATTGAACAAGCTTCATGAGGCCCCTTCTAAATGTCGGGATTAATCTCACGCCTTCTCGTGGCAGCAGTAGTGCTTCATCGCTCTTTCCTGGCTATATTTGGCCTCCGGAAGGTTAAGCTATGCGTCATGCTTCCTTCCACGCGGTGGATGTAGTCCGATGAATTAGCCAGGTGAACATAGTAATAATGATATTAATGCTTGTCGTGTTTTTATTTATTTAGATACACGCTGGATTGACCATGTT
>QLPN01007234.1:0-21143 GCA_003314395.1 Albatrellus ellisii
GTAAGTAAGGTTCATGGATCAACAATGATTGCACAGCAATCAATGAAGTCACATGACCTAAGACATGTCCATGAATATAGTAGGTGGCTCAGCCACAAGCATGAAATGAACAAGAGATAAACAAAGATAAACAAAGATAAGACGAGATGAGTCCTTGCTAATTGTATAGTAGTAGTTCTTAGCAAGTAAATGTTATAATAAATAAATAAAGATAAAAAAAAGGAAAGAAAGCAAAAGATAGGTCTTTATAGTACTTGGAGTAAAACTCACAGCTCAGTTTGTAAATACTGTAGTACTATAAAGAAGAGATGGAGTCCTTACTATAAGTTGGAGCTAAGCTCACAGCTGTAGTTAATACTACACTTATAGTAAGTAAGATAAAAGAAAAGAAAAGAAAAAAGAAAAAGAAAACTGTTATGAGGTGCCTAAGCAAGTGCCTTGTAACAGGCAACATCTTGTGGCAATTGGGGCCACCAGAAGCATTCATGAATTAATGCACACATCACATAAATACCCTGATGACTGATATCATTATGTGCAGATCACAAAATGGGTAATTGCTCATAAAAGAGGACTGCTTTGTGCTGGCCATGTGGGTCTTTTCACCAGAGTCATCCTGTGACCATGAAAAATTCAGTACAATAGCACATGAATCTTGCATACTGTGCATCATCAATATTGATGGGGTGCTGTAAGTCATCCAGCCATGTGTGTCAGATCATACTTATTTTTCTTTTCATTTTACTATTTCTTTTACTCTTATTGCTCAAGACATCTTATCTCATCTTATCAGATCATTAGTAGATCTTATTGTGATTATCTATGACTCATACCTATTTAGTCATTGGGCCACTTACTATACAATTATGACTACATTTCCCACAGATGCTTACTGACACTTCCCACAGATGCTGTGCATCTTACTTACATATGCCTGCCCTACAGTGACAGCACATGGTCTGTGTGCCAATCCCTGTAGTATATAAGGAGTCTCTTGTAGTAGATCGTTCTTTAGCTTTATACATCTGAGATATCTGCTATACAGTGTGAACTCATCTTAAGGTGTGCTAAGAACGGCCTATTGGGCGGTCTTAGGGAAGGTCTAAGATGTTACTCCTGGTAACCAAGGTTTGAATATTGGTTTGATGAACGTAATAGAGGTTCCGGATGACGATGAAGAGTGGGATTAACGATATAGTTACGAGGATGATTCCACTGATAACGATATGAGGATCCAGTTCGACTTAGTGTAAGATGTCTTAATAGCTTTAGAGTTCTTAGACTTAGTTAAGAAAGAATGAAGCGAGTGGTTGATGAGCTTAGATCAAGTGCAGTATCAGGAGATTCCCTAGATTGCGAAGTTGACAAAACTGGGGTTTAAGACCGCCAGTTTGTCAACTATTTATACAAGACTAGCGATCTAACTATAGTACAGTTACGCAGTAAAGCGCAGTAATGCGCAGTAAGTAAATGATAAGGCGCAGTAAAGTGCAGTAAGTAACTGTTCATGTGATATAAGTGGCTCAGCCACAAGCGTGAAGTGAACAAGGTATAAGCAAAGGTAAATAAAGGCAAGAAATGAGAGTCCTTGCTAATTGTATAGTGATAGTCCTTAGCAAGTAAATGTTATAATAAATAAAAGAAAGATAAAGGAAAAGGATAAGTCTAATATAGTACTTGGAGCTATGCTCACACTTAAGTATGTAAATACTTAAGTACTATAAAAGAGAAAGAAAATGATAAGTCCTTACTAAGTAAAGTGGAGCTAAGCTCACACTTGTAGTAATAATACTACACTTTACTTGTAAGTAAGATAAAAGAAAAAAGAAAAAGAAAAAAAGAAAACCGTTACGAGGTGCCAAAGCAAGTGCCTTGTAACAAGGTGTATTGTCTTGATTCCTCACCAATCCCCCTTCTCACAGTTGTGACCTTGCTGTCCTAGTGTGCACCTCACAATTGTATAAAGCTCCTATCAGTGACTTCACATCTTATCCATATCTCCTCCTAACCATCACTCCCATCCCTCACTCAAGAGAGAGTTGTAATTGTTATAGTTCTCCAAATTTTTCATAGTTCAGCTGCAGTGCTGGGCCTTATATTGCCTCAGTGAGCAGTGCTAGGGTGTCTACCACTTAGTGGGGCATCACAAACCCTCCTGACAACCATTCAGACCAGGAGTACTATAACCTTTTACTGTAACAAGACTTCTTTTGTAGTATTAGTAGCATTAGTACTTACACTTACATACCACCACCCCTTCCATTTTTGTGTTTAAAAGGCCTATTCCCTTGAAAAAGGAATAGTGAGTTTTCACTTCACACAAATCTTATCTTTCACCATTCTGCGCATTCTACACTCAGAAAAGAGAACTCAATCTGGCAAATCCTATGCCAGATTCAGCACTCTTTCACCACCAACTCATCCAAAGACTTCTATTGCTCTCCTCTGCTTCTATGCCATCACCTATAACTACACCCAGCAACAGGCAATTTGGTTCTTCTGCCTCCACAATCCCTATTACAATGATCACCCTGAGGAATTCCCTTGGCACTTCTTTCCAGACTACCTTAACCACACCAGCCCATATAGAAATTATTTCCCCCAGGCTTTCATTTTTAGAAATAAAAAATGATGTGACTGGGGCTGAGCACATGGGAAATGAGGAACCCAGCACCAATGGTAGAAGATTCCTCAGCAGAAGCAGAAAGGGAAAGAAGAGATGCAGATGAAACAAGAAGACTCAGATTGCTGGATATAAAGGAAGTGGTGGAGATGATGAATGATCAGATGAAGCAGCAGGCATGAGTACAGAAGGAACAAGGTGACATAATAGTGAGCCTGGAAACCACAATGGCAGATATAGCCAAAAATATGAAGGAAATTACGGCAATGATGACATGCCAAGCCCAACTTTCAGTAGCCCAGCAAACTATTCCTCTGGCCCAATAAATGTCCCATCAGCCCATGTATCTGCCCAATACCAGGTAAGAGTTTCTGCACCTACAGCATACTCAGGGAAGTGAGACAAACTTGACTCATTTGTCCAAGAGTTATTTTTAGTATTTGCAGCAAACAAGACATGGTTGGACAGCAATCGAATTACTTATGCCCTATCTTATATGATAGGAGGTTCAGCAGAGGCATGGCAAAATCTACAAGTTGCAAAACAATGACTACATGAGGCTGATCCCCTCAATCCACTATATCCCATGCCATTCCAAAACTGGATAGAATTCAACACCAAACTACAGGAACAATTTGGAGACCCTGACAAGTCACATACTGTGCAACAAGCCTTACACAAACTTCTGTGCACACAGGGCATAGGAGACAATGGTCATAATGATGAATGTAAGTGCAAAGATATAAGAAGTGGCTAGTAGCCACAGGGTCAGGGGCAGGCACATCCTGCAGTGGTAGTAAGTAGTCACCAACACAAGGTAGTGAGGTGACATGGTAAAAGTATGCTGCAGGGTAGTGGTGAGACTGGTGTGAAGATGGGAAGAGAGTGGTACTCACTCAGACACTGGGTAAGACATCTGAGGAGCTGTAAAGTAATGTGTCCATCTTATATAGTGTGGTGTAGGTAGAGTTGGGGCAGAGAGTGTGTGTAGAATACAACAACTACCTAATGTGAGGGGACACGCATCATCCCAGAGTAGAGAGTGGAGTGTGAAGTGTTCAGATGTGTGGTAAGTAGTCCAAGGGGATAGTGGTAAGTAGTCTGAGGGAATAGAAGTGTGTATTGTAAATTATGTACACATGAGGTGTCTGTGTGGAGGGAGCCAAATGAAGTGTGGTATTGCATTTGGAGATGTTCAACAACTTCAACAAATGGGGAAAACAGCCAAATAATACACCACAGATTTCCTTTTACTAGCAGCCAAAACACTTTATGATGAGCATGTGCTCATAGACTGCTACAAAAGAGGACTCAATGGTGATCTTCTAGAACACATCTATAACATCAACCCTCCCCCAGTCACATATCTAGATTGGCAGAAGATAGCACAACAAATTGATAGGCATATGCAAGAATATCACCAGCTTATGCAATCTGGGGGAACACCACAATGGACCCCCAGATATACACAACCAGCTAACCTTCAGCCAAATACTAGTACACAAAAGGCAAGCAGTGTGACAGTACCCATGAATGTAGACACAGCACAAAGAAGATGACCCTCATATGTTTCAACTGCAGAAAGGAGGGACACAGGGCAAATGTTTGCCCACAGAGGAAGAACATCAGGGAAATCCATGAGGAGATTAGGCAGATGTCTACAGTGGACTTTGAGAAGATGATTTTCAATGAAGGAGAAAGGAGGAAGAATTTGGGTTTTGCAAAGGGCAGCCAGTAGATGTTGCTGGACTGTCCAACAATATGTTCTCAGTACTTACTCTGGATGATGGCACTGTTGATCATGCAAATGTATGCAATCCAGTTGAAACATTGCATTGGAGAAAAAGACTGAGAAGAAAGAGACATCTGAGAGTATGCCCTCTCAAGAGAAATAAAAGCACATAGTCATGGGAATCAGGACAGAATTACCCATGATTAAAGTTGAAATCAAAGTGCCAGAAAATGGACAAGTTGTAACAATTGAAGCACTATTAGATTCAGGAGCCACTACATGCTATATTGATGAAGAGTTTGTAAAAACAAATCGTCTTAGTACTAAGAAACTCCCCATATCTATACCAGTCTACAATGTTGATGGATCCAAGAATGAATGAGGATCTATAAAAGAAACAGTGGATTTAATAGTCAAGGTCCAGAATCATACAGAAAGAACAATGTTCTGTGTCACCAGACTTGGCAAAGTCAATCTGATTCTAGGAGAAACTTGGCTTAAAATCCACAATCCAGAGATAGACTGGAATACAGGAATCATATCCTCTGCATCATGATAGGAGATGATGAGAAGGATGCAGCAATTCAAAACATATCCCAAGATCTAGCTATAGAGGCAGAAAAGAAGAAAATCAAAAAATCCTTTGAAGATATTGTTCCCAAAGCATACCATGGGTTCAAATCAGTTTTCACCAAAGAATCTTTTGATGAACTGCCCCAAAAAAGATTATGGGATCAGGCAATCAAATTAAAACCAGGCACAAAGATGCATATGGGAAAGGTGTACAACCTCTCCTTTGTTGAACAACAAGAATTGGAGAAATTCATAGAAGAAATTTTGAAATCTGGATGCATACATACATCCAAATCACCAATGGCTTCACCAAACTTTATTTACGATGTGGATACAACAATGTTTGAATTAAAGAAGGAGACAAATGGAAGGCTGCCTTCATCACAAACAAAGGACTATCTGAACCTCTTGTTATGTTCTTTGGACTTACCAACAGCCCTGCTACATTTCAAACTATGATGAATCATCTCTTTAGAGAACTCATTGCAAAGGGCAAAGTGGTGGTCTATATGGATGATATTCTCATCTTCACCACAACATTTGAAGAACATCGTCTCATTGTGGAAGAAGTCCTCAAAATATTATGTGACAACAAACTCTATCTGAAACCTGAAAAATGCGACTTTGAGCAAACAGAGATAGATTATCTTGGCCTCAAAATATCCTTTGACAAAATTATGATAAATCTAATCAAAGTTCAAGGGATAGCAGAATGGCCTATGCCAACCTCTGTTACAGAAGTCCACTCATTTCTGGGTTTTACCAATTTCTATTGTTGCTTTATTAGAGGCTTTTCTGACTTAGCAAAACCCCTGAATATCCTTTTACAAAAAGATAGCAAATGGTGTTGGGAACAGGAACAAAAAGACTCATTTGAAAATTTAAAGACAGCATTATGTTCCAAACCTGTCTTAGTCTTTCCTGAACCACATTGTCCATATCTATTATAAGCAGATAGTTCAGGGTATGCTACTGGTGCAGTATTATTGCAGATGAGGGATGATGAAAAGTGGCATCCAGTGGTGTATATCAGCAAAGGTTTATCACCTGCAGAGAGAAATTATGACATCTATGACAAAGAGATGTTGGCCATTATACATGCACTAGAACAATGGCAACACTATCTAGAAGGAACAGATAGTCCAGTCAAGAACCTTACAGATCATAAAAACCTAGAGTACTTCATGAGTGCCTAGAAACTGAACCATCACCAGGCCTGATGGTCTCTGTTTCTTTCTAGGTTCAACTTCCACCTTTCCCATTGACTGGGAAAGAGTTTGGCCAAACCAGATCTCCTCTTGAGACAAGTGGATCATAAAGAGGGGGTGGAAAATGACAATGAGAATGTCATATTGCTAAAACCAGAATTTTTTGCCAAACCAAGTCACATACAAGCAATTTTGATGAATAATATTCCACTTCTTCAAAAAATAGCAGATGAACAAGAGAAGGATGGAGATGTCAAGATGTGGGTGGAACTATCAGCAGATGAAGCAAAAACAGCCACTATAGCAGGATGGGGACAAAATAAACAAGGATTGCTCACATACAAAGACAAAATTCTTGTCCCAGACAGCTGTAGAGCAGAAGTTGTAAAACACTGCCATGACACCCCAATTGCAGGACATCCAGGACAATGGAGGACACTGGAGATAGTGTCAGGAATGTTTTGGTGGAAGGGAATGGCTGCATACATTGGAAAATATGTCAAAAGTTGTGATATATGCCAGAGAACAAAGACAATGAACATGAAACCACAAGGAGAATTAACACCAAATGAAATACCACATCATCCTTGGCAAATCATATCAACAGACTTGATTACACAGTTGCCAGACAGTCAAGGATATGATTCAATTCTCATGGTCATTGATTGCTTTTCAAAAATGATCATACTATGGCAACAACATCCAATGTAATGGCAGAAGGAGTCACAAGATTGTTCAGAGATAACATTTGGAAGCATCATGGACTCCCTGAAAAGATTCTATCTGATTGAGGTCCCCAATTTGCTTCTAAAATGATGAAGGAATTGAACCAGTTATTAGGCATTAAAACAGCCTTATCCACCATGTATCATCCACAAACAGATGGTCAAACAGAATGAATCAATCAAGGGATAGAGCAATATCTCTGTATATTTGTTGACCATCATCAATCAGATTGGATGAACTGGTTACCCATGGCAGAGTTCTGTTACAACAATAGAATCAATGCCTCTACAAAATATTCCCCATTCATGTTAAACTCTGGACAAAATCCATGTATGGGATTTGAACCAGGCAAGACATCCACTATTGATTTGGTAGAAAATTTTGTTGAAGGGTTGAAGAGGATGAGGGAAGATGCAGAATCAGTGCTACAGAAAGCAGCTGATGATATGAAGAAACATTATGATGCTCACAGAGGAAAGACTCCTCAATATCAAATTGGAGACAAAGTTTGGTTAGATGCATCTAACATACAAATGGGATGACCTACTCAGAAATTGGATCATAAAAGATTGGGACCATACTCTATTGTCAAAGTGCTTTCAAACAATGCCTATGAATTAGCACTTCCCAAATCTATGAAGATCCATCCAGTATTTCATGTTGTCAAGTCATTACCATTCACTCCAAATGATATTCCACAATGAGTAATCAAGCCACCACCTCCTCCCATTATCAAAGACAATGTTAAACAATATGAAGTCAAAAAGATCTTAAATAGCAGAAAACATGGTGGATATGTCCAATATCTTGTCAAATGGAAAAACTACCCAGAAGACAAAAATTCCTGGGAACCAGCATGCATTATGGTCAAAGATGTACCTAAGCTGGTTAAATAATTCCATATCCTACACCCTGCCACTATTAGATCTATTCAACATTGTTCTATTCCAATAAAATGACTCTCAGACTCAGTTACACTACCTACTTGTGGATCAGAGCACACTGCTGGATTGGATCTTTACAGTGCAGAAGAAATTGTTATTCCTGCACACAGTCAAAAACTGGTTGATACTTGAATCTCCTTGGCTATACCAGACAACTGCTATGGACATATTGCTCCTTGCAGTGGTCTGGCTGTCAAAAATTCCATTCATATTGGAGCAGGAGTTATTGATTCAGATTATCGTGGTCCAATAAAGATTCTTTTGGTCAACCTTGGTGACAATGACTTTTTAGTCAACATCAAAGACTGAGTTGCTCAACTGATCTTAGAACATATATCCCTTGTGGATGTTTGAGAAGTCAATTCATTGGATGAAACACAATGTGGAGAGAAATGTTTTGGTTCAACAGGAGTCTCTTTTGCTCATCAAGTTATCTTGCCCTAAGAAGGGGGGCATTTGTCAGATCATACTTATTTTTCTTTTCATTTTACTAATTCTTTTACTCTTATTGCTCAAGATCTACTAGAGATATCTTATCTCATCTTATCAGATCATTAGTAGATCTTATTGCAATTATCTATGACTCATACCTATTTAGTCATCATGCTGTTTACTATACAATTATGACTACATTTCCCACAGACACTTACTGTCAGGCCACTATTATTTTCCATATTTTTCTCTTCATTTTCTTATATCTCTGTCACCATAGGTCTTACATTTGCTCCTGGTCTACCAAAGCAGTTCCCATGGTCATGCATTCTACTTGTTTGTCTTTATCAGCCAATGACATGTATATCATCTGATCTCCAATTGGCCAGTTCTATCTTTAGCTATACTTCCTTTTCTCACCCATACTGCACTTGCTCACCAATCCTTCTCACACCTGCTGTGGAGTATCACCAATCACTCTCACAGTTACTGCAGAGCCTCTGTCAGCACTTATGCATCCTTTCTATTATTAGGTATGACATCATTACTTTACTTTCTCATTCTCCTGCCCTATACTGTACAGCACGGTCTGTGCACTCTCTTGCATACTATATATATATAGGACCCCTAGCAGTTTATTCCCCAGTTCTGATCATCTGGGATATCCACTAGGTACAGTAGTGTCTCTCCTCTTTTGTTCTACTTAGCTGATTATATATCTGCTAGTCTAAGCACAATCATCCTTTTGTTTTTAGCTTTCTTCAGTTGTTTGGCTTTGACATAGTGTTGGCCTCACACTTACTGATGCAGTGCAATGCTGCACATTGCTTACTGATACTTCCCACAGATGCTGCACATCTTACTTACATATGCCTGCCCTACAGTGACAGCACATGGTCTGTGTGCCAATCCCTGTAGTATATAAGGAGTCTCTTGTAGTAGATAGTTCTTTAGCTTTATACATCTGAGATATCCACTATACAGCATGAACTCATATTAAGGTGTATTGTCTTGATCCCTCACCAATCCCCCTTCTCACAGTTGTGACCTTGCTGTCCTAGCATGCACCTCACAATGTGCTGATGAGCATCACATGCACATAATGCCAGAAAATGACCATCAGCAACATCAGGTATCAGGCAAACATAGTGACAATAATGCGCTGCATGCAACAATCATCCACAGTTGCATCAACCATGCATTTGTTTAGGCATTGGACTATAGGACTGGGTTCAGCCAATGAGGAGCAGGATTGATAAGGTGCATAGGCTGAGACATGGTTCATGGAGTCACAAGTCACAAAGTCAGTATCTGGTGTGATTGGTGCTTTTCTTATTTTGCTCATCCATATAGCATGATACTTTAATTGTTCACATCCAGGCTCCAACTCATTGCAAATATCCCTATGATCAACCCTACATTGTAAAATTTCTGGTTTGTTTTGTTGTGCTCCACTCTTGGAGCTAGACTTGTATTTAAATGGCACATCATCTGTCAGAAAAGAATGACTTCCCCCCTCTGATGATTTATCTTCCCCTCTCCCATCTGAGTCAGATTCTGAAAAGTGCATTCCACTTCACCCTCCATGTATCTCAAAGTCCAGAAAGTGCATGTACCCCATAGGTCATGTTCATTATTGCATTGCATTCTCCATTGTGTTGCATCTAGTCTCTATTACATTGCATCAAGCCTCTATTGCATTGTGTCATGTTATCCATCATTCCCATTGCAGAGTTTACAGTGTCATTTTTTCATCACATTTCCTCATTGTCACCCATTTGTGTCATATCATCATTTTATTTGTACTAAACTACTAAATCCCCCCTTCTTTGGTGTCTAGAGGATCTTACAATTTGCACCCCTCAGCAATTGTTGTGGTTGTGATTGTAGATTCTGCCATCACCCTGACACAGCACATATCAGTGCAAATGGCAAGAAGCCACTCATCCTGTTGCAGCACTGCAGCATTTCATGGAATCAGTTCTGTTGGCACACTTTCACCATCAGGCTGTGGTACTATATCACCCTGTACTGGGGATTCTGGTATGCTGTTAGCTAACATGGTGAGGGATTGGGAGATAGTGTGGAGACATGGAAAAGGTGGGTTAATAATATGCATGAAACCATAAAGGTGGTTGATCCATTCATCAAATTCCTCTTCATCATTGACTTCATGTCAGGACATGTTATTTTTCTTTTCATTTTACAATTTTCTTTTATCTTATTGCTCAAGATCTACATCAGATCTTATCTTATCCAATTATATCTCTTATGATAATCTATGACTCATTGTTGATTCATCATTGGGCCAATTACTCATTACTTATGACACATATTCTCACAATGACTGTGCAATGCTGCACATTACTTACAGATCATTCTCATGCATGCTGTGCATGACATCATGCTATCCTCATTCTATACTTTCAAATGCCTGCCCTACAGTGACATACATGGTCTGTGCACACAGGTATTTACTATATATACTGTACTAAGTAGTGTACTTGTTCTTTAGCTTAGTACTTCTGGGATATCCGCTTCATAGTGAGTTAGTCCTTGAATATACTATCATCCTTTTCCTTATCCTCTTCATAGTCTACTGTGTGACCTCACTAATAGTGTTGGCCTCACACTTCAGGCTTATCACCAGGCTGCGAAGGCCTCCATGACAGTACATCTGGACCATGGATGACACCAGGTACATGTACAAGTGTGAAGTGAAATGCAAGGATGCCAATAATCCACCTATTGATACTTGTGTTACGAGGCACTTGCTTTGGCACTTCATAACATGTTTTGTTTTTGTTTTGTTTTTTTGTTTTTGTTTTTTATCTTACTTACTATAAGAGTAGTATCAACTACAGCTTGAGCTTAGCTCATACTTATAGTAAGGACTCATTTCCTTTCTCTTTATAGTACTCTAGTATTTACTTACTAAAGTGTGAGCTTAGCTCCAAGTACTATATAAGACTGATCTTTCCATTTCTCTATCTTTATTTATTTATTTACATTTACTTGCTAAGGACTATCACTATACAATTAGCAAGGACTCATCTTTGTTTATCTCTCATTCATTTCACACTTGTGGGTGAGCCACTTACTATATTCATGGACATGTTTTAGGTCATGTGACATCATTGATCCATGAACCTTATTTACTTGTACTATCTTAGGTACTCTAGTTTTGTATAAGTAGTTGAAAGTCTGGTGGTCTTAAACCCCAGTCTTGTCAACTTCACAATCTAGAGATTCTCCTTTACTGCACTTGACCTAAGCTCATTACAAACTCACTTCACTCTTAAAGAACTAAGTCTAAGATCTCTAAGTCACTCTAAGCATCACTAAGATATCCTAAACTCATCACCCTGGATCCTCATTTAGTCACTGGCAGTATCATCCTCATCACTATCTCATTGATCCCTCTCTATATTGTCATCAGGAACTTTTATCACACCTATCAAGTGTGTATCAACTACCTTGTTACCAGGGGTATTATTATATCAGATATTCCCTAAGACCATCCAATAGGCTGCTCTTAGCAACTTGCAGAAGGCATGAGGTCTGGGTTAGTTAGCATTCCTTTGATATACCAGGCATCAACTTCAATGAAGAGATTTCAAATGCCTATGAGGTAGAGTTTTAATGTGTGCAGGGCATGAAATAAGCCATAGATCTTGAGTTTTGCTTGCAAAAAGTGCAACTCTCAATTGTTAAGCATTATTGAGCAAAAATGTGTGAAATAGTGTTGCCCATTATTTTCCAAATCTTCTTGGCTGAGGATGAAGCTGACCATGATATATGAGGTGTCAACTGAAAGGATAACTGACACAGGTGAATGATAGTCAATGGGTCTGAGTGCAGGGGATGAGAGAACAGCTTGTTTGAGGTCTTCTTGCACTGCTAGCTGCTCTGGACCAAAGATGAAAGGTTGGAGTTTACAAGTGAGCATGGTGAGAGGATGTGCACAATGCATGAAATTGTGAATAAAGATGTGAAGAACCCCAACAGTGCCAAGGAATGTGCAAATGTCAGAGAGGTCATGGCAAGGACCCCAATTGGATATTTTCATGATGCACAATTCTTCAGGAATACAACCTTTTGGAGTACAATGGCATCCCATGACATTGAAGTCTGGCACACAGAGCACCATCTTGTGCCCTGAGAATGTGCCTCCAGTGTACTTCATTCACTGGACAATGTGGTTAAGATTTTAGAAGTGCTCCCAAATGAAGCATTGGATGCTGGGATTGTTTCATATTTACCATTGGCATTGCAGTCATCAGTGTCAGGACCTTTCACTGGTACATTGTTGATAAACAGTACTGTGATATGTGGGATTTCAGACTGTAGGATATGAGTAACATCTTTGTGGAAAATAGGAACAGAATCTGTCCACCCCATTGGAAGGGTGATGAGATGCAATGCACCAAATGGTGACTGGAAAGTGGTTAGATCTTGTGACAATTCCACAAGCAATTGCTTGTCATAGCCAACATATAGATCCAATGTCACACCACAAATGTGACCCACAAATTGTTCAGGAAGTGTCAAGCTGATATTATTTTCTCTATTTTTCCTCCATTTTTCCTATTTTTCTTATGTCTCTACCACTATAGATCTTACAATTGCTCCTGATCTACCAAGGTGATTCCCACAGTCATGCATTCCTCTTTTTCATATTTATCAGCCAATGATGCACTAGCCACCCAACCCCTGATCAGCCTGTCCTATCTTTAGTTATGACTCATTCTCTCACCCTTACTGCAGATGCTCACCAATCCTTCTCACACTTGCTGCAGAGTATCACCAATCACTCCCACAGATGCTGTGGAGCCTCAGTCAGCACTTATTCATCCCCTCTATTATTAGGTATGACATCATTATGATACTTTCTCATTCTCTGGCCCTATACTGTACAGCATGCTCTGTGCATTCCTCAGCATACCATTTATACATAGGACTCCTAGCAGTTTATTCCCCAGTTCTGATCATCTGGGATATCCACTAGGTGCAGTAGCTTCTCTCCTCTCTTGTTTTACTTAGCTGATTATATATCTGGGATATCCACTAGTTGAAGTGCAATTGTCCTTTTATTTTAGCTTTTCTTCAGTTGTTTGGCTTCAACGTAGCATTGGCCTCACAGCAAGAAGGTCTGTGAACAGAAGTATGCCAGAGTGTTGGATCATCACCACATTGAGCAGTTATAGACTGTGCACAATCCAAAGACTGGTACCATCCTTTTTGACAATGCAAAACCAGCAAGACTGATACAATGAATTGGACAGCTCATAGACACAAGCCACAATATTTTTGGTAATAATGTGACATACTTCATTGTAGATACCTGGCAGGATGGGAATGTTGCACTGTACCCAAGGCTTGTGTTCTACAATGGGGATTTTGATGGGTGGGAAGAAGTCTTCCTGGAAATGTCCTTGCTCAGAGTTGTCCCACACAAAACCCAAGTGCTGTAGGCACATAAAGTGATGCATGAGATCATGCTCGGTGGGCCAAAGGAGGTTGCCTTCATGAGCTCTGGCTATGATGTCTCTGCATTTGTTAGTATAGTGTCCAACTGGAATAAACAGTGGAGGATTGGGGAAAAGTGTTGGAGTTAAGGTTAAGGCCAAATGCCCAACCCTGTACATGTGCTACTACACTTTGTAACAGAGCTACAATACTTTCATAGCAGAGTTACAACTCTACAGTAGTCATGACAGCCCCACATTATGCTATTGGCATTTCACTTAGACAAGTCCTGGTAGCTCAGTGGTTAGAGCACCCACCTGGAGTAAGGGAGGTCCTTGGTTCAAACCCAAGCCAAGTAACTATTTTGGCAATTGCACATTCTAACAAAAAGTATAGGAATAGATGTGAGTGGGTCACCACATATATCACAAATGATGCAAAAATGCAATGGGAGATCAGCCATAACTGGGCACACTTTCTTCACTACCAGCTTGTACTTTCTCTTCCCATACATGGCAACAGTGGAGTCCAAAGAATCAAGAAAAGCAGAAGCTGGAAGCATAGACAGAGTGGGATTCATAGTGTAAAGATGAAAAATGGGAATTATGAGGCTCACACTTGACAGCAAGGTCACAAGAGTAAGAAGAGAGGATTGACAAGGGATGAGGCAATACACTCAGGATGAAGCCACACTGAAAGGTGGATATCCCAGATGTATAAAGCTAAAGAAATACATACTACAGAAGTGCCCTATATATACTAAAGAGATTGGCACACAGACCATGTGCTGTCACTATTGGGCAGGCATATGTAAGTAAGATGCACAGCATCTGTGAGAACTATCAGTAAGCAACTGCACAGCATTGCACAGCATCAATAATTGACTGTGAGAATATGAGTCATATGTGTACAGTAATAAGTCTAATGACAAATGAGAATGAGTCATAGATAATTGCAATATGATCTATGGATGATCTGATAAGATGAGATAAGATATCTCATATAGATCTTGAGCAATAAGACTGAAAGAAATCATAAAATGAAGAGAAAAATAAGTACATCCTGACAGGAATGGGATTGTTGCAAATAAGCAAGTCTACACTCTTGCAACTTTGTGTGCCATTATTTTCATGATCTCCCCAATGCTTGGTCAGATCCTCAAATCACAAAAACCTGATACTTCTTTTTGGTGAAACTGGAATCAATGGGACCCACACAGTAGCATAGGCATAGTCACCAATGACCCCATGTTAGGATCATGGATCATGACCATCTGATCCTCATTACCAAAGTTGCAAACAATGCTTTGCATTTATATGTCAAACAGTCACCCTAGTAAGATGTCATATGCAGGACTGCAGATGATGTGAACCTGCAAATATAGTGTGATATCCTTGAATTAAAATGGAACATTACAGGCAAGGCCAAGCAACCTGTCAACTTCACCATTCACTGACTGCATGTTTAAGACCATGTTCAGGTCATAAATTAGGCCAAGTGAATGGCAAACCTCTTCTGACATCACAATAACTTGGCATCCTGGGTCAATAATGCTCTCAATGTGTAGGTTGTTGTTAACAAGCAGCAATATGGAATGCAGTGATGCCAACTCTTTCATGACTACAAGTGAGTCTGGTGTGAGGCCGACACTATGTCAAAGCCGAACAACTGAAGAAGAAAGCTAAAACAACAAAAAGGACAATTGCACTTAGACTCGCGGATATCCCAGATGTATTAGAGTATAGTAAATAAGAGGAGAGGAGAGTACTGTACCTAGCAGATATCCCAGATGATCAGAACTGAGGAATAAACTGCTAGGAGTCCTATGTATAAATGGTATGCTGAGGAATGCACAGAGCATGCTGTACAGTATAGGGCCAGAGAATGAGAAAGTATCATAATGATGTCATACCTAATAATAGAGGGGATGAATAAGTGCTGACTGAGGCTCCACAGCATCTGTGGGAGTGATTGGTGATATTCCACAGCAGGTGTGAGAAGGATTGGTGAGCATGTGCAGTAAGGGTGAGAAAACGAAGTATAACTAAAGATAGAACGGGCCGATCGGAGATCGGATGACATACGCATCATCGGCCGATAAAGACGAAGAAGTGAAATGCATGACAGTGGGAATCGCCTCAATAGATCAGGAGTGATTGTAAGATCTATGACAATAGAGACATAAGAAAATAGAGAAAAATGAAGAGAAAAATATGGAAAATAATAGTGGCCTGACATCTGGTGGCTGGCCAGTTGGGAACTTGCACAAGTATACTTCATATGGGTTGGGGACATTGATAGGCTTGCCATGCCAACTAGACGTGACTGCTTCTTCAAATGTGCACAGCATATTGTGCACTAGGTGACAAACCTTTTTGTCAGAGATGGTCTGAGTGTAGCTATGGATGATGTCATTTTCATCCTCCTCCTCCACATAGTTCGCAGCTGCCATGGGGACAGGGTTGATGGGAACTTTCTCCACTGTCATCACCTCCTGAGCTTGGTAGCAGACTTCTGGGGCAATGGAGTAGAGCTGATGATAAGTGATAGTTATTGGTGTTTCCATTGCATGGTGGAATACTTCTGCTGCATGGGCTTTGTTGTGAATTGGTGGATCCATGTGGTACATGTTATTGGGTTTTCTCTGTACAGGTGCAACACATGATGTTGTGGGGTTAGTGGACAGACATGGGAATTGTTGCATCATGAGCCTGGGCAAAAGGGTGAATGGGTGGACCATTATCATTATGAGCTGCTGATTGAGTAGTCTCAGCCTGAGGAGGTGTCAACTCCCAAGTCACCTGTGGTGCACATGAGTTAGTCTGTTGTGGTGGAGGTACCTCAGATGCATCATGAGAATTGTCAGCTGCAAGATTTTCTTCTGTGCATTGCCTTCATGTCCTGATGGTAGGCTGGAATGGTACCTGTGCACAATGCAAGTTATACAACTCACACTCTAGATTTGCAATATGCTTGTCCTTCAGCAGCTGATATGAGCTGGTGCCCTTGTTATCAAAATGCAGTCATTTGTTGCCTGCATGTTTAGCATCATCTGACCAGCACTGACATTTCCCAGATTTTGGTGATGCCACTCATTGACACAGTCATGCAACCATTGTCCTGTGATGCCTCTTGTTGACACAGTATTTTGCTCTTCACCCTAACACCCATGCCCCACACTCTTTTACATAAGCATGGTCTGTGCACTGCATCTTTATGTATATATGTACGTGATTAGGGACACTGATCTTCAGTTGAGTTCTATATCTTCTCCCTCACTGTACTAGCCACTTCACTCCCTCTTACTATATTCTGCACTATGTCAGTGTTGTAACATCTTCTTCTGGGCTTTTGCCCTGCATGCTCACACCCTCTCCCTCTTGCCTCCTTGAATGGAGTGCCTTGGTCTTAGGTGACTGCCACACTGTTCATTGCAATCTCAACACCTCTAGGCACAAAGATCCCTGTAGGCAGAACTTTTCCATCAGTGTTCCAACTAATTTTACCCTGCACAATGTAGTTGTTGATAACCAAACATTCATGAATATAGTGGTTTGTCTCACTGCAGAAATTGCATGCATTACCATTTTTGCACAGTGGTGCTGTACTTTGCTGTTGTGGATGTGTCACACATTGGGACTCAAGTGCTCTGACAATCACCTGAGCCCAAGTGTCCATGTCCAGTACTCTGGGTGATTCTATTTTAATGTTAGTGGCAGGTGGTGAAGAAGTAGAAGTAGTCACAGATGGCATCATGCCTGTCACATGAATCACTGATGTCATGTCATGAAGGACATAGTGCACTGCCACCTCTATGTCCTTGAGTGGATATGCATTCTCATAATCATGCTGTGGCAGAACAATCTGTAAATGTAGAGTGATGCATTCCCACAAGCTAGGTGGGAAGCCTTCAGCATAGTGGTTACCCTGCTCATATTCTGAAAGCCACTGGGCACTCCACAGGAAACCCACAATGACTATGAACTGGTGGTGGTAGTCAGTGAAGTCACCCAGTGACTGCATACCTAAGAGTCTACACTCTTGTATGAGAAAGGATAGATCCACATGGGTCCACTTCTGAGTGACCTCAGACCAAGGGTATTGTTCATAAATCTCCACTTTGAAGTCTTCATATGTTTTAGCAGTATCTTTGTATGTCAGCAGCATCACCCAGAGGTCCTGTACATCTATGTTGACATAGTGTTGAGCATGAATTTTACATGTTTGGTTGTCTTGAATTTGAGCAAGATCAAAGTGGAATTCAAGATCTTCAAAATATTGTTGGAGGTTGGGGGGCACTTTGGGTCAAGTTTTGGTGTGGTTCTGTCACCTCACATGGGCATTGCATACTGAGTTGCCATTGGTGTGATATGGGGTGGGGTATGTGAAAGGGATTGGTGATTGGTTTGGTGGGATGGGGTCAGGGTGATAGTTGAGATTGAAGGTGACAATAAAGCACTGGATGCCCAGAAGAATGATCAGTGTACAGGAGATGAAGCATGTGGGGTAATGATTGGCTCTTCTTCTGTGAGCAGGGAATGTGTGGAAGGTGGTGAATAATGTGACAGGCTGACAAGTTGCTCAAGTTTGTCTTGGAGCACTTCAATTGTCAGTGACCTTGTATGTCTTCATGAATGAAGGTTGTAGTGGTGTCTAGACATAATCTTGACTTGCAGACCCTCATGTTGACGCTCATTCTACAGCTTAGTCACATCTCCTTCCTTTTTGCGCACTCTACTGTACACACACTTCCACATTCACAAACATACCATACACACATGTTCTCACTTTACAGTTCATGGTCCATGCACTACAACAGATACTATAAGTAGACTGCAGTGCTGTCATACAATAACAAGAACTATTCTAGTTCACTCAGTGCACATGGTCCACCTTCATCAGGTTATGGGCCCTGCCCAGACTATCTGCACACTCCTCACACTACTCGTCCTCACAACTTCAGTGATCTCTAACTCTCCTCACTTATGTCACATCCTACTCTTGCTCCAACTCATTCACTATTCACACTCCATCTCTGTTCCAAAAATAAACATCATCCTCAAATCAGCCAACAACTACCATCAATGGGCAAACATTGTCAAATCTGCACTAGTCATCATGGGTGTATGGTACACTATATCGAAACCAAAACCAACTCCTCTGATCTCAACAACTCACATTGAAGGAGGACTCCCCATAGAAGTCATCACCAACACCGACGAATTACAACTATGGGAAGACAATTTGGAAATTGCCAAAGCTGTTATTTCCATCCATTGCAATACTCAACCAGTGACCTCCATCACACCAGAAAGTGTCAAAGCTGCACGAGCCTGGGAGTTACTAAAGAACATCTATGGAAAACAATCAGCAATGGGAGCCTTTGTCCAGTTCCAGTCATTACTTACCTGCAAGTACAACATGCACCTCCCACTGATGCCACAGTTGGACACCTTCCTCATAGTACAAGACCAACTTGCTGCATCTGGAGTTGCCGTCACAGAACAGCAGATGGTATTCATAATCCTACACACACTGCCTCAATCCTGGCATCACTTCACCTCATCTGTACTTGCATCTTGTGACATCAATAACCTCAACCTCAGTGACATCAATGACCTCAACCTTGGTGACATTCAAGGATGCATCCTCGATGAGGAATCACGAACCAAGCCATCCTCAGCTCTCGCCACTTTCCAGGCCACTGGAACACAACTGAGACGCAACAACAAGTTCTGCTTGCACTGCAAGAGAAGGAACCACACTGTCAAAACTTGCTGGGTGTTGCACAGGGTACCTGATGACATTAAAGCACAACAAAAGGATAAAGGAAAAGAGATGGCTGAGGGAACTGCACCTAGTATCACTATAAATCACTTGTCTGCTACTAGCAATTCCAACATTGACGCATGCTACTATGGTGCTGACCACTGGATGCTTGATTCGGGTTGCACAGATCACATCTCTCCTCATCGGGACAACTTCTCTACCTATACACCACTCACCTTCAGGAAGTGACAGTCAGGAATGGCTCCACCATATCCTGCGTCAGCTCTGGAGCTAGCTTGAAACAACATCAGCTTCTGACTGGAGATATGGTGACACTGCAATTATCCAATGTTTTGCACGTACACAAAGCCTCTGGATGCTTTCTCTCCATTAGTTGTCTTGATCATGCAGGATTCCAGATACTTTATGCTGGTGGTGAATGCACGATCTCTAAAAATGGGCACGTTTTTAGTGTTGGACACCTGAAGGATGGCACATACTGGCTAGATCTACCTTCTACTCCTTCCATCCACTCTCTAGTGTCTCCATCTCTCCACACTTGGCACCATTGCTTTGGGCACCTCTCCACAAGCATCATCTCGCACCTGCAGGATACACAAGTGTCCAGCTTTACCCCTCCTTCTCAAGAGGCCATCTCTGCTCCCTGCCCTGGCTGTGTCACCAGGCACTTTCTGCAAGCATCTTTTCACCTGTCCCGTTCTCACACTTCTGAAGTAATTGGACTAGTTCACTCTGATCTCATTGGCCCCATTGGTTGTGCCATGCTTGGCTCTGGGGCCCTCTACTTTGCCACCTTCCTGGATGACTTCTCTGGCCATGGCACCATCTACTTCCTGTGTCACAAGGATCAGTTCTTGGTGGCCTTGTCCTCCTTCCTTGCATGCATGAACACTCTCTTTGGTCATTGGCCCAAGGCCCTGTGTTCTGACCGAGGAGGTGAATATGTCAACTCTACTGTGGACCAAATGCTCCTGGAGTGGGGTATCAAACATCAGAAAACTGTGCCGTACTCCCCACAACAAAATGGGTGAGCAGAACAATGGAATTGTACTGTGCTTGACAAGGCTCTTGCCCTGCTTCACAACACCAGTCTCTCCTCCAGTTTTTGGGAACTCGTGGTGTGCACCACAGTTCACACCTATAACCTGTCCCCAATGCATTGCCTGCACTGGCAAAGCCCTGCAGCTCTTTGGTGTCCCAGGGATGCTCCCCCAGATGTGTCACATCTCCACATTTTTGGCTGTCATGCCTGGGTCTGCACCCCAGATCACCTATGCTCTAAGCTATCACCTCATTCATGTCCTCTCCTGTTTGTGGGGTATGAGTCTGGCATGAAGGGATGGGTTTTCTGGGATAGTACTCACTGCCATACAATTATCACACATGACACTGTCTTCCAGGAAGACCTCTTCCCTGCCCTTGATACAGCCTCCACGCCAACCATGTTTGACATCTTCCTGCCTGGGCTGGTGCCTCAGATGAACATGGGCGACAACTCAGATGACAATGGTGGGGGTGATGACAATGGCACTGAGGACCATGACTGCAGTGGCAAGGCACCCCCCGCTCCTCTCTTGGTGCCAAATCTGCTCCGCTGAGCCCTGGCCTCACTGACTCTGGTGCCCTGCATGGCCTGCCTGGTACAC
>QLPN01007241.1:0-25655 GCA_003314395.1 Albatrellus ellisii
CTTTACCTGTGGACACTACATAAGATGACCCCTTTATGCTACATCTCCTCAGTTGTCCTTCTACTCATCTGACTTCACCTCACTGTGTTGTGGCTATCTATTACTGTCCACACATATTCACCATTACTGCAGCTGTATCTGCAATGCATCTGTTGTTTAACCTACAAAATACCATGGCTGTTATCTGGTTCTTCTGGAAGGTTGCCTGCCTATACACTTGTTTACATGAGTAAGTCATCCTCAATGAGAACTCCCATGGATTCTGAGATGTTCATATTCATGCCAGCTTTGACTGTGCTGTTGTCATTGTCCCAGGTGTTTCTCTCTGCATCATTGTTGATTGTGTAGGAGGTCCTGTCTGTGCTTGTACCCATGCTGATGCTGGGGAGTGGTTTTGGAGTAGTGATGGTATACCAGACCCACATAATAGTGAGTGCTGATGTAACAAGGATAGCTCATCTATGATAGTTTGAAGTTCCCTCAAGTTTCATATCAATTTTTGGGACAGGGGCAGCATCTGAGATGGTGAACAGGGAGGCCAGAATGATGAAGAGGAAGATGAATTTGAGAGAGTAGAGTTGTCAACAGAGAGAGTAAAGTTTGTCAAAGCGAGAGTGTGTAGGCTGGGCAGGGCCCATAACCTGATGAAACATTGCTCACAGCATTGCCAAAGATGATGAGGATAAGTCATAATATTTTCAGAACAAGAATGCTAGTATTAAGATAAGGTGTAGAGTGCATGGACCATCTGTACTATGTGCTGGTAGACATGTGATATAAAAGGAGGTCTGTCACATGTAGCTCTGACATGTGGGAGGTGCTAAGAGTGGCCTATTGGATGGTCTTAGGGAAGATCTGTAATAATACCCCTGGTAACAAGGTAATGAATATGCACTTGATATGCATAATAGATGTTCCTGATGATGATGAGGATTGGGATCAATGAGATAGTGATGAGGAGGATTCCACCAATGACTATACAAGGATCCAGAGTGATGAGTATATGATGTCTTAGTGATGTTTATTGAGAGTGACTTAGAGATCTTAGACTTAGTTCTGAGAGAGTGAAGCGAGTTTGTAAACAAGCTTAAATCAAGCACAGTATAGGAAAGTCCCTAGATTGCAAAGTTGACAAGACTGGGGTTTTAAGACCACCAGTTTGTCAACTTTTATACAAACAGGAGATCTAACTATAATAAAGTTATGCAGTAATGTGCAGTAAGTCATGTCCGTTGTGTAAGTAATGTGGCTCAGCCACAAGCACAAAATGAACATGAGATAAACAAAGACAAACTGGATGAGTCCTTGCTAATTGTATAGTAATAGTCCTTAGCAAGTGAATGTTATAATAAATAAAGAAAGATAAGAGAGAAAATATATGTCTAATATAGTACTTGGAGCTATGCTCACACTTAAGTATATAAATACTTAAGTACTATAAAAGAGAAAAGAAAAGAGAGTCCTTACTAAGTAAAGTGGAGCTAAGCTCACACTTGTAGTAATAATACTAGTAAGTAAAAAGAGAAAGAAAAAACCATTACAAGGTGCCAAAGCAAGTGCCTTGTAACATCACCCCCTCTTTATGCAATGTGTTGCCCACAATGCTTGATGGGTCCCCTGACCCACTTTCCCCCACCCTCTGCTTACTCCTCATAGTTGGGGTAGGGGAGGGTGTCCCATGCTGGGACAAACCCATTGGGCATGCCCCCATTGAAGAACCAGGGGCAGTGAGGGGTGAGGTGGGGGAAGCCAGCAGACCTTTGGGCCCAGTAGTAGGCCTCCTCCTGGGCCTGGGCCAACTCCTCTTGGGCCAGGAGGTGGCACTCCTGGAGGAACCAGCTCTTGGCACACCATGCATAGTATGTGGGGTTGGAGTGGTTGATGGGGGTGGGGGTGGTGTGGTGGGTGGGGTGGGCATGGGTGATGGGGGGGCAGGCATAGGGGGTGCAGCAGCAGTGGGGGTTGGGGCATTGGGCCTGGTGGTGGCTGTGTTGGCCACACTTGAAGCAGGCCCCTCTTGGAGGGGATGGGGTGAGGGTGGAGGAGGGTGTCAACTGGGCCTCAATGTGGTGGTGGGAGGCAGGCCACCATCCCACAGATGGGTTTCCCCAGGAGGCTGCTGGGGAGGCAGGGGTAGTGATGAGGCCTGGGAGGGAGGCCAGGGCATCAGTGATATGCTCCTCCAAAGAGGGTGCTGGGGGTGGGCTGAGTGGGAGGCAGTGAGGTGAGGGGGGCAAAACCAGAGATAACTCTGGCTTATAGGGTGAGGAGGTCACCTGGGGGGGGTAAGGGGTGGAGGGGTGGTAAGGGTGAGGGGGAGGTCCCCAGGGGATGGGTTGAGGGGCAGGGAGTCCCATGGCCATGGAGAGGGGGCTGGGCAGGGGTGGAGGTGGGGAGGGCCCATCAGAGAGGGCAAGGGCCACTAGGATGGTGGCAGCAGAGGAGTCCTCCTTGGTGAAGGGGAGGGGAGAGGCACAGAAGTGGGGGGAGGCAAGGAGGGAGAATGAGGAAAGGGGGGATGAGGGCACTGAGGAGGGAGGGAGGGAATGCATTGTTGGGTAATGGATTTTTTGAACACAAAGTGACTTCCTTAAGTATGGGTGAGTGGAGTGGTCATGTGATTTCAAAGGGTGATTAGATCTATTCCCAGGCTGTGCAGTGGTCTGGGCATGCTTGGTCTTTGTTTGTGGAAGTCATCTATTTCCCATTGTGCATTCTTCAGATTTCCCTGTGGTTCCCACATGTTGTCCAATTATGGGTATCCCTTCCATTTGATGTGATATTGGAGTTGTCCATTGTTCTGTACTCTAGAGCTGAGGATCGTTTCCACTTCAAACTCTGTTTCACCTTTGATTATTTCTGGGGGTGGTTTTGTCTAGTTGGGTCCATGTTCAGGTGTTTCCTTGAATGGTGTGAGAAGTGTGACATGAAACATGGGATGGATCTTCCATTTTGGTGGTAGTTTGAGCTGATAATTGACAGGTCTGAGGACTTCTTTGATAGGGAATGGTCCAAACTGTTTTGGGGCTAATTTCATTTTCAGGTGTTGGAGTTCAAGGTTTTTCCCATCTAACCAAACTTGGTCACCTTCTTTATATGTGATGAAGGTAGTTCCATGTTTATCATGGGAGTCTTTGATGATGTGATTGGCAAGTTTTTGACTTCATCTCTGATGCTCTGGATGTGTTGAAGTTGGTTTTGTGCTTCTGGGGTGTAGGTGGTGGTTGGTTTGATAGTGAATCTAGGTTTGTATCCCATAAGGATTTCAAACAGCGATTTCCAAGTAGTGGAATGAATGTGGTTATTATGTGAGAATTCAGCAAAAGGGAGGAGTTCAAGCCAGCTAGTTGGTGATTGATTTCCAATTGCTTGGAGATATTGTTCAATTTCTTGGTTAACATGTTCAGTTTCTCCATCCAATTGTGGGTGATAGGCGGTGGACATTGCCAATGTAATTCCTAGCACTTTCCAAATTTCTTGTGTAACTTTAGAAGTGAATTGTGTCAGGCCACTATTATTTTCCCTATTTTTCTCCTCATTTTCCTCTATTTTCTTATACTTCCATCATCATAGATCTTACAATTGCTCCTGATCTATCAAAGCAATTTCCATGGTTATATACTCTTTCTCTTTGTCTTTATCGGCCAATGATGCATATGTTGTCCAATCTCCAATCAGCCCATTCTATCTTTAGTTATACTTCTTTTTCTCACATTTACTGCACATGCTCACCAATCCTTCTCACACCTGCTGCAGAGTATCGCCAATCACTCCCACAGTTGCTGCAGAGCCTCAGTCAGCACTGATGTGTCCCCTCTATTATTAGATATGACATCATTACTTACTTTCTCATTCTCTGGCCCTATACTGTACTGCATGGTCTGTGCACACTCTAGGGTACTATATATACATAAGACTCCTAGTGGTTTATTCCCCAGTTCTGATCATCTGAGATATCCACTAGGTACAGTACTCTCTTCTTTCCTCTTTACTATATGCTAAATATATCTGGGATATCTGCTAGTCAAAGCACAATTGTCCTTTCATTGTTTCTAGCTTCTTCCTCAGTTGTTCAGCTTCAACATAGTGTTGGCCTCACAAATTGGGGTCCTCAGTTGGAGATGATTTTATCTGGAAGGCTGAAGCATTTCCATGCATGGTCTAAGAATAATTGCACAGTTTCTGAGGTGGTGATGGTCTTCTTGCATGGTGTGATAATGATAGCTTTTGAGAATTTGTTGACTATGACATTTATTGAGTCATATCCATTTACTTCTGGAAGGTCAGTTACAAAATCAGTGGTGACATGTTGCCAAGGTTCATGGGGAGTTTTGGTGGGAATGAGTGGAGCTTTGATGGGATGTGTGATATTTTTGGTAGATTGACACATTGCACATCCTTCTACATATGCTTTGATGAATAAGGACATTCCTGGCCACCAGTAGTCTCTTTGAATTAGTTCATATGTTTTCCATCTTCCCAGGTGTCCGGCGGGGGTTGAGTCATGGTGAATATGTATGACTTCTTTTCAAAGTTCTTTGTTGTCTGGGATATAGATCTTTCTGTGGAAGAGAAGGAGTTCATCTTCATAATTCCATTCTTGGATGCCTTGTGTTAATTTCTGAGGTCCTAGATTCTTTATCTTCTGGAATGTTTCTTTGGAAAGTGTGTTGGTCTTAAGTTGTTCGATAATCTGTTGTCTGATGTTTTTTGATCAAGTGGGTGTCAGGTGTCTTCCCATAGCATTTATTTGAAATACTTTTGGATTTAGCACCATGATGTCAGAATTGTCTGAAATTACCCCCTCCTCATGGTCTGGCCTCCTGGTCAGACAATCAGCTTTATTGAGAGTTCCAGGATGGTGGGAAATTGAAAAGTTGAAACAAGAGAGGAATAAGCTCCAGTGAGCTTGACATTGGTTAAGCTGTTTCACCATGGAGAAATACTCCAGATTCTTGTGGTCAGACCAAATATTGACGGGGTGAGGGCTACCTTCAAGGTAGTGGTGCCAGGTTTCCAGGGCACGAATGATGGCAAGAAGTGTTCTTTGTCATAAATGACATAATTACGTTCTGGTGGTGTCATTTGTTTGGATAGATATGTGACTGGGTGCCAGTGGGAGTTGGGGCCTTGTTGGGACAATATAGCTCCATAGTCAAAGTCCAAGGCATTGGTTTTGAGTTTGAAAGGGGCATCAAAATCTGGTATTAATAAAATGGGAGTGGTTGTGAATGCCTTCTTTAATTGTTCAAATGCCATTTGGTGGAGATCAGTCCAATCCCATGGTTAATATTTGCATGTTAATTCTATAAGGGGTTTGGTCATTTTGGTGAAGTCTTTGATGAAACATCAATAGAAGTTTCCAAACCCTAAAAATGATTGTACATCTTGAACCTTTTTTGGGGTAGGCCATTCGGTGATTGCCAATAACTTTGCAGGGTCCATGTGTACTTGATCATGGGACATGATCATACCAAGGTATTCAATTGATTCTTTTTCAAAGAAGCATTTTTCTGGTTTCAAAAATAGGTCTTCATTGATAAGATGTTGAAGGACTTGGCAGACCAGTCTTCAATGTTCTGATAGATCATTTGAGAAGATGAGAATGTCATCCATATAGATAACAACATGACCGGTGGTGATAAGGTCATCAAAGAGGGCATTCATCATTGATTGGAACATAGCCAGGGAATTTTGGAGACCAAAAAACATTATGGTAGGTTCCCATGATTTTCCATCAGCTATGAATGCAGCTTTGTGTTCATCTCCTTCTTTGATGCATACATTGTTATATCCCCATCTGAGATCGAGTTTGGTAAATATAGTGGCACCTTTGAGTTTGTCGATGAGTTCTGGGATAAGTGGTAGGGGATATTTGTTGGCGATGGTTCTTTTGTTTAATCTCTGATAATCCTGACAGGGATGTAATTTGCCATCCTTTTTTCCAATGAAGAAAAATGGAGCTGCCCATGGAGAGTTTGAAGGATGGATGTATCCCTTTTTGCTATTTTTGGAGATAAATGTGTGAAGGGCTTCCTGTTGTTTATTATCGATGGGATTGGCTTTTCTGGCATATGGTTCCATTCCTGGTTTTAGATCTATGGCATGATCCCATGATTGTCATTTAGGTTGTTGGTTTTTTCATTACCTTATGATGCTGATCACACTGTTTACTTATTAAGTATACTTATCTCCATCTCATCTTATTGGTATTTCCTTTCTCTTTATGGTTTCTTAAACTATATCAGGTATATGATGTTTGAGCTTTTGGGTTGGTAGATGGTGTAGTCATATGAAATCTTGATGGATTAAGATTCTGGTTGCACTGCTATCAATTGATGCTTTGGTGGCAACTTTCTGATTCCTTATGGAGATTTCAACTGGAATGTGAATGGATGGAGAACCATTGTATTTTGAGAATGATATATACAGTTTGCTAAGAGCGGCCTATTGGACAGTCTTAGGGAAGGTCTAAAATGTTACTCCTGGTAACCAAGGTTTGGATATTGGCTTGATGAACGTAATAGAGGTTCTGGATGACGATGAAGAGTGGGATTAACGATATAGTTACGAGGATGATTCCACCGATAACGATATGAAGATCCAGTTTGACTTAGTGTAAGAGGTCTTAGCAACTTTAGAGTTCTTAGACTTAGTTCAGGGAAGTGACGCGAGTGATTAACGAGCTTTAAGTCAAGCGCAGTTGAAGGAGAATCCCTAGATTGCGAAGTTGACAAGACTGGGGTTTAAGACCGCCAGTCTTTCAACTATTTATACAAAACTGGAGATCTAACTATAGTACAGTTATGCAGTAAAGCGCAGTAAGTCAACGAGAATACGCAGTAAGGTGCAGTAAGTACACGTCCATGTGATATAAGTGGCTCAGCCACAAGCGCGTAATGAACCAGGTGTAAACAAAGGTAAATAGAGACGAGATAAATGAGTCCTTGCTAATTGTATAGTAATAGTCCTTAGCAAGTAAATGTTATAATAAATAAAAGAAAGATGAGAGGAAAAAAGATAAGTCTAGTATAGTACTTGGAGCTATGCTCACACTTAAGTATGTAAATACTTAAGTACTATAAAAGAGAAAAGAAATGGAGTCCTTACTAAGTAAAGTGGAGCTAAGCTCACACTTGTAGTAATAATACTACACTTTACTATAGTAAGTAAGAGAAAAAGAAAAAGAAAAGGAGAAGAAAAAACACATTACGAGGTGCCAAAGCAAGTGCCTCGTAACAATTGGGCCACTGGTGATCAGTTATGTCTAATGAGACTGCATTAGCTGGAAGAAGTTGTTGATGGTAATCTCCATGGAGATTTGAAGCTGTGGTGTTGGTTGTGTGCTTCCTAGAAGCACAGTTGTTTGTTAGGAGGAGTGCAGAGTCTTGTCAAAGTGCTAAGAGCGGCCTATTGGATGGTCTTAGGGAAGGTCTGTAATAATACCCCTGGTAACAAGGTAATGAATATGCGCTTGATATGTGTAATAGATGTTCCTGATGATGATGAGGATTGGGATCAATGAGATAGTGATGAGGAGGATTCCACCAATGACTATATGAGGATCCAGAGTGATGAGTATATGATGTCTTAGTGACATTTGTTGAGAGTGACTTAGAGATCTTAGACTTAGTTCTGAGAGAGTGAAGCAAGTTTGTAAATGAGCTTAAATCAAGTGCAGTATAGGAAAGTCCCTAGATTGTGAAGTTAACAAGACTGGGGGTTTTAAGACCACCAGTTTGTCAACTTTTATACAAACAGGAGATCTAACTATAGTAAAGTTACACAGTAATGTGCAGTAAGTCACATCCATTGTGTAAGTAATGTGGCTCAGCCACAAGCATGAAATGAACATGAGATAAACAGAAGTAAATAAAGACAAACTGGATGAGTCCTTGCTAATTGTATAGTAATAGTCCTTAGCAAGTGAATGTTATAATAAAGAAAGAAAGATAAGAGAGAAAATATAAGTACTTGGAGCTATGCTCACACTTAAGTTATAAATACTTAAGTACTATAAAAGAGAAAAGAAAAGAGAGTCCTTACTAAGTAAAGTGGAGCTAAGCTCACATTTGTAGTAATAATACTACACTTTACTAGTAAGTAAAAAGAAAGAAAAAGAGAAAGAAAAAACTGTTATGAGGTGCCAAAGCAAGTGCCTCATAACAGGAGGGGTGAATCTGACAGATATCAGATGTGTGTGATGAGTAATCTGCAGGGTTACACTCCTCCCTATTGTTAATAAAAGAAAGATGTAGGAGTAGAAATAGCAGGAACAGGAAAGACTAAGAGGTGGTGGAATTGCATGAAGTTTAGGACCAGAGTACAGTGGTGTTGAGGTCATGGCCAGGGAGCCAACATATGTTTTCATCACCCTAGCCTTTCCATCAGACAAGATACTGATGAACATGGCTGCAGTGGTGTTCATCAATGTTGGCATCAATTTCATGCTGTCTGGCAGCATTGGGGCCTGGGTGTGGTAGCATGTTGGTGGCATTGGAATCTGCTGTGGCAGGGGTAATGAAGCACAATTGACTAGAGTGGAAAGTTTAGTATGTAGGGGAATATTTGTTGTTATTATAAGGTTCTTTACCAACTCTCTTCTATTTCTCTATTTCTGCATTTCCAGCTTCTTGCTTACTTTACTTATTATCTTGGCTTCTACTGATCTGATTTACTTCTACCTTTACACATACCTGTGGCACAGCATCTTCTTTAGTTGCTCACTTAGGACTCTAGTCCCCCACTTAGTGTGGTGTTTGTAGTACTCGTTGGTCAATCCACAAGTCACTTTATCTTGAATTTTAACAATATCGAGTGTGTAGGAACTTGTCTCAGGGTGAGCAATTAGAATGATGTAAGGACTATCATATTGTGGCATGAATTTGGCAATGCAGGTGGTGTCTTGAGCTTGATATGTTGAAGTGCATGCCCAATGATAGAGATGATACTCAACATACCCCAGGTGGTAGGGATGAAGAGGAGGATGGGGAGGATGGGGAGGGCAGTGCACTGAGCCTGTGACATGCACAGATGGCAGCTGAGGGTGATGAGAATAGCTGGTGATGCTACTGATAACATACAGAGAATGGAGCCCCAGCAGAGAGCATCCATGATGTGTTGATGCTGAAGACAGATATGCAGTGTGAGAGATACACAATAAATGTGAGGAGCACAAGTATACTAAAGTGAAGGTATAGTGATCAGAAAAGAAGGAGAGAAAGAATAGGAGTAATGCTCACTTCAGTGAGGGGGAAGAAAAGCTGAAGTGAGAGAGCATATGTAGGAAGGTTTATATAGTATGGGGGATAATAGACCTGAGTACAATAGTGAGAAAGAACAAGGAAGGAAAACAATAGACAGAGAACAATAAGTGAAGAACAATGGGAAGGGAACAATAGTGTAGTTATAGTAATGATGGCTATGGTGAATGAGTCCATTGTTCTGAGAACAAGAAAAGGTGAAAGAAAACAAGTGGCCATGACAATGATATGTTGCTGGAGAGACAGTGGAATACTCAACATGATATTCACAATGGTGATGGTGAGTGGAAAGAAGGTCATTGTTGCTGACTTGATATGTGACCTTGGGTCCATGAGTGTAATTTGGATTGTGTGAGTTTCATGGCAAGAAGGTTGTCACAAGCCTGGGCAACACCAAGTTGAAGTTTCTGGAGGAAGGATGCAGGTGGAGAGGGGGGAGAATGGGAGGTTGGAAGGAGAGGAGGGATGAGATGAGATTCACAGCTGAGTTGTAGCTGGAAAGGGGAGTACCTGTGGAGGCATTGACCATAGACATGATATCAAAACAGATGCATGGTAATGCACATGCTACTAAGAGCAGCCTATTGAACAGTCTTAGGGGTTTGGTGATTGAATACTCTTGGCAATGATATAGTCAAGGTAGGTATTGTGGATAATGATAAAGAGAGGGATAAATGAGACAGTGATGAGAACAATAGCTCCAATGACTATACAAGGATCCAGGGTGACAAAGTGAAGAGATGTCCTAGCAATGCTTAGTGATTTAGAGATTTTAGACTTAGTTCTTAGGGTGAAGTGAGATTGAGGTGAGCTTAGATCAAGCACAGTATAGGAGAATTCCTAGATTGTGAAGTTGACAAGACTGGGGTTTAAGACCACCAGGCTTGCCACTACTTATACCAAAGGGATGTCCTAAGTATAGACAAGTAAACATGATTGCACAGCAATCAATGTGATCATGTGACTAAAGACATGTCCATAGTAAACTACTAACAAGTAGCCACAAGTGTGAGATGAATGAGAGATAAACAAAGATACACAGAGACAAGATGAAATGAGTCCTTGCTAATTGTATAGTGATGGTCCTTAGCAAGTGAATGTAAATAAAGAAAGAAAGATTAAAACACACTATAGTACTTGGAGTAAAACTCACAGCTTAGTATGTGAATACTATAGTACTATAAGGGATAAGAGATAAAGATAAAGTTCTTACTAACAGAGTGGAGCTAAGCTCACAGTGGTAGTAAAACTATGCTCTGATAGTAAGTAAGAAAAAGAAAAGAAAAATAAGTCTGTTACAAGGTGCCAAAGCAAGTGCCTCATAACACATACCCAACCATGGTGTTCATGGTCAACATGGTGTTGAAGACACTGAATAACCATGCAGCTCATGTATTTGCTGGTGCCATCAGTTTGTGGGTGGAACACAGATGACATGTAGAGCTTGATGCTTGTGAGAGAGTGGAGTTCATGCCAGAAGTGAGAGATGAATAGTTTGTCCTGATCTGAAATGATCTTGAGGGGTAGGCCATCTTTGCAGGACTAATGGTCAAAGAAAAGGCAGGCAAAGTATTTGGCAGTGATGTCTGTACAGGTGGGGAGGATCTGAATGTCAGCACCAGAGTAATTGGTCATGGCAATGATGGCACTGAAACAAGTCTTCATGGAGGGGCCTGATGAAATGATCAGCAACACTGTCACCATGTTGGTTGGGGACAAGGAGGGGATGGATGGGCCCTGCAGGTCTGGTGGTGAGTGATTTATTGTGCTGACAAGTGGAATATGAGGGCATATAGCCATGTTCCAGGCCAGTGCACATGTGCATGCACAGCTAGTAGCATCTGGACTTGAGGGCAGCATAAGATTTGTTGAAACCAAAATAGTCAGGGGCATCATATGCCAGGGCAAAGAGTCCTGGCAGAGGGTGCCAACATGGGGAATGACACAGAGACTATCCAGATAGAATGGGCCATTATGGCAGGTGGCAGAGGGGGTGTTGACAAGGCTGCAAAAGGGGCAAAGGAAAAAATCATTGTGTGAGTAGCCTGTGCAGATGTGTTGGAGTAGTGAGAGGTTGGAGGAGACATGGAAAGGGGTGGCAATGGATGCAATGGAGGGTGTGAGGCCAACACTAGTCAAGCCCAAACATAGATTTAAAAGAAGAAAACACCTAAGAAAGATCATGCTTGGCTGAGGCTAGCAGATATGCACATAGTAGATATCCCAGATGAACAGAACTGGGGAATATTGCTGGGAGTCCCATGGTATATATACTACTGGTATTATAGGGCATGCTACTGGAGTCATCAGAGCTGCACAATTGTATAGTAGATATTAATCAATGGCCAATGGGCAACATAAGACAATGAGTAAGGTCCACAGTAAGTATGAGAAAGATTAGTGATACTCCACAGCAGGTGTGAGAAAGCTTAGTGAGCATTCACAGTCCAGGAGTGAAAAGAGTCATAACAACTTTGTAATTGGGCTGATCAGAGATTGGACAATAGATACATCTGTTGAGCAGCACTAGTGCCAAAATAGTGACTTGGCTTGGGTTCAAGCTAAGGACCTCCCTTACTCTGGGTGGGTGCTCCAACCACTGAGCTACCAGGTCATAGTTAGGTGAAGTGCTTTTAACACAATGTGAAGCTGCACTACAGCTAGTTTCTGTCTAGAGAGTTTGCTACTCTGAGCCAAGAGATAGACAGGGGAGTTTAGCTCATAAACACAGGGTCAGGGCTTTTGACCTTTACTTCAACAACATCATCAGCTGAGGATCTATGATAATATGAAAGAAAGACTGAATAGATCACCACACTAGATCAAGAGCAATAAGAGGATCAGTGGCAATATAAACAGAAGGAAAATATGGAAGATATAGAAAAAAATAAGGAAAATAAAAGGAGACAGGTGTTCCTGGCTAGTGCAACTGCTGCAATGATGGGTGAGGGATGGTTGTCCACATTGGCAGGGAGGCAGGAGAGGGCACTAGCAACTATGTTTTCAGGGCCTTTGTGGTAAATGATATCAAAGTTGTACTGTGAAAAAAAAAAACTCTTGCCAGCAGCTCTGATGGTGGGAAAGGTCACACTGGTTGAAGAAATTCTATCTTGTCTCATACTTGTGGCCCTCAACCTTCATCAACAACAACATATGTATCAAAGAGGGGGATGAATGGAAGGTGGTATTTGAAATGAACTGAGGAATGTTCAAACCCCTTGTTATATTCTTCAGCCACACCAATTCTCCAGAAACATTTCAAATGATGATGAATGCTCTCTTTCAAGATCCAATCTTGACTGGGAAAGTATTGAAGCAAGGTGGTGAGCATGTGGCAGCAAAGGCAACAGGGGTGACCCTAGGTGAAGGCAGGGTGTGGTGAGGGTGGCATATAGCAGATATAACCTGTGACAACAAGGAAGATTGCTACAAGGTAGCTGATGAGGATGATATAAAGAACTGTCTCCATTATGGAGGACAGCAGAAGAGGAGTAAAGACTAGACAAGACAGGACAAAGAGTAAAAGAGTAAGAGATTGAGAAAACATGGGAATGGCAGCAAATGGCAGGTAGACCATGACAATGTAAAGATAAGCCTCAGAGGTTATGATGAGATACAGGAGCCACAGGACATGTCAAGATTGGGCAGCACAGCTAGGGAAGCAAACACCATGACATAAAAGAAGTAGGTATCAAGCCCAAAACAGATTGAGATTGAGAGAAGGGCTAAAGTCCATCAGAACAAGAGGAGAGGGCACAACTGCCACATCTGTAAGATAGAGAAGATGTGTACCAGAGGGTAGAGGGTACACAAAAGCTGCATAGAGCAGAGCAGGTATGTCAGAAGAGAACTCGGAGAGTAGAAGAGATACTCACCTCAGCACATGCAGAAGTGCTGAGGTGAGACAAAGACAAAGTAAAGAAGATATAGTAAGAGCAGGATAGAGTTTAAGAGGAGCTCAAACTATAAAGAGGAAAGAAATACCAATAAGATGAGATAGAGATAAGTATACTTAATAAGTAGACAGTGTGATCAGCATCATAAGGTAATGAAAAAGCCAACAGGACATAGGTCCAAGGCATAGTCATCTGAGTAGAGAGAAAGAGAGTATACAATGATAGAGGTACATGAGATGGAAAGAGACTCAGCAAGCTGCTAGAGTGCTGAGGTGATACAACAACAAAATGGAGTATATATAGTGAGGGTGAGGTAGAGTTGAAGGAGAGCCTGAACCATAAAGAAAAGAAAAAGAGGTTGCACAATGCAAAAATGATACAATACACATGAGATAATTAAATCCATGTGGAGTGCCTACTGGCACAACATGTAGCCAGTAGAAGAGGAGATAGGATAAGTGTCATGAAAGATGTACTCAATATGTAAGTATGTCCAGCATCACAAGATAGGCAGAAACATCCACTTGTATTATAACAGTGCTGTGAAGAACCCTTATATACATCAATGTAGGGGATGCAGGTGCCAGAGTGAGTGAATAGCCCATGTGAGAAAATTGACAGAAAGTATTTGGTTACATGGATATTATCCTGATCACAACTTCAGAGGAATATCAACTACTTGTTAACCAAGTACTATCTAGACTTCAAGAACAACATCTTTTTCTTCAACCCAAGAGATGTGAGTTTGAACAAAATATGGTAGAATTTATAGGTCTCAAGGTTCAAGATGGACAAAACATGATGGACCCATTAAAGCTGCTGGCATCTCAGATTGGCCAATACCAAAATCTATCACTGACATTTGTGCATTTCTAGGATCTGCTGGATTCTATCATTGTTTCATCCATCATTTCTCCCATCTAACCTGCCCATTAAATGACCTTACTAGGAAGGATCATAAATGGATGTGGGGTATTGTTGAACAAAAAGCTTTGCAAACATTGAAAGCTATATATTTTTCCACTCCAGTTTTTACTTCAGCCTGATCTCACAGCCTCATTCCAGTTGAAATGTGATGTATCCAAGAGTGTTTGTGGAGCTATCTTATCACAGAAAGGTGACAACAGACCATGGCATCCTGTCACCTATATGTTGAAGTCTTTCATTGAAGCAGAACAGAATCATGACATCTATGATCAAGAACTATTGGCCATTATCAAAGCATTGGAAGAGTGGTGTTATTACCTTGAGGTAGTGCCACACTCTATCCTGATTCTGTCAGATCACAAAAATATGGAAGTATTCCATGAATCATGGAAACTGTCTAGATGACAGGCCAGATGGGCATTGTATCTTTCTAGATACAATTTCACAATTACTCATATCCCAGGGAAAATGGCAGGAAAACCAGATGTCTTATCTCACTGATCAGATCATGCATCAGGTGATTCCAATAATGAAGATCAAATCATACTTCCATCTGCCCTATCCCATTGTACCATTACCACTCTTTCCACAAATCTGTTCTTTATGCAATGCCAGTCAACCACTCACTGGGAAGAAGCAATGTTGGATATTACTCATATCTTACAAGCTCCAAACCACACCTGCTAAGGCTTCAACTTCAGAAGGAATAGGATATACAACAAGGGGTTCTTCTTCACTTCAACCACATCTACATTCCTCATGATGATCTCCTGAAATGTGCTATCTGTTGCAGTATTACTTAACTTTCACTTGGTCTCTACTGTGACACACACACATAGCCACTCAGTCACAATGGTCTGTGCACTATATGCTCCTGTATTTATACACATCCAACACTACACAAAAGTCAGTCAATATAAAAGGACACCTCTTTGGACTTGTGTGTATAGCCCATGCTTCACAGGTTATGGGCCCTAACTTGTTATGACTCCTACAGTGCCTTTACTCCCTGCCATTTATTTCTTATTTCTTATTTGTTTCTATTTAGATAAGATTAGATAAGATATCCTTTCATCTTATCTTTCTTGATCATATCTAATCTGCTATCTTATCATGGTCTCTACAGGCTCCTCAGGGGAGATCCCATGCACACTGCACATGTGCTGCAACTTGCTGTGCATCCTACTGTGAGGCTGATGCAAGGTAGCAAGGTCACACAAGAGTGCAAGGAAGTGTGAGGGCAAAAGGGTGATAGTATTCTAAGACTAACATGCTAACTAGTGGATATCTCAGATGTACTAAGCTAAAGAATACATGCTATCAATGTACAGTATATATAGTAGAGTGCTCTATGCACAGACCAGGCTCTGTCACTGAGGGGCAGGCATAAGAAATAGTAAGCACAGTATTGTAATACAGCACCAGTAAGAATGTGCAGCATTCTGTGAGAAAATGAGCTATAGATGAATAGTAAGCAGGCTGATTAGTAATCATAGATATGTAATGGATCAGACCACTTCCCAAGATAAGATAGTAGAAGATTTGGATTAGATCAGATCAGTAGATCATGAGATATAATCAAATCTTTGAAAGATATGCATGTAGAATGAAAGGAAAAATATAGGAAAAAAAGAGTGTCCTGACACCTACTTACTTGACCTGCTCTTAGTTACTGCACCTGGTCTGTGCATCATCCATAGTACTATAAGTAGGCTAGTAGTCTTGTGAATAGACCCCATCTTGATACAGCTGGTTTTGTCCCTGGTTTTGTCCCTTTTTTCCATGGTTGAGTCCCCTCATCCCTTGGCCTAGATCCAAGGCAGCTCCCATTAATTCCTCTAAAGGAGGCCAGGACATGTCAGGTTGTGGGCTTGTTGGCAGTTAGCTGACTCATGGGCCTGACATGCCTGGCCAATGCACACACTTTCTTACTACCTCTCTTACATTCTCAAATAACTCTACCTCACTTTACAAACTCTGCCTCTCAAAACACTACTCCTGTTCTTCACCTTACTCTCACTCATCACCACCTCTGACTCAGTTACCATTCCCAAAATCAATGTCACTCTTGAAGGAGCCAACAACTACAAGAGACAGGCAGTGATGGTCAAATCATAATGGGTGTATGGTATGCCATAACAACCCCCAAACACTGAGTAGCAGTCAGCATGGGTGTGGCTACAGATGGAGCTACCACCCACACTGTCACAAACAAAACTGAGCATGCTACCTGGGACAATGGCAATGCTGCCACTAAAGCAGTAATCACTATACCTCAGATACCCCCAGCACACTCATTGAAGATGGCTTACTCACTGCAGCACAATGCTGGGAAGGTTACTAAATGTTTGTAGGAAGCAATCTGCAATGGCCACCTTTGTGGACTTCCAGGCATTGTTCTAGAGCTGCTTTAATCTCTCCATGCCACTCACACCACAACTAGATGCCATGATGTTAGTCTGTGATAGACTTACTGGATCTGGAGTCACTATCACCTTTGTTTCCTCCTGCTCCAGGTGCTCCCTCTGTGAGGCCAATGCTATTATTGAAACCAAACAACTGAAGAAAGAGCTAAAAACAAACAAGGACTAATCATGCTTCAACTAGTGGATATCCCAGATCATATAATTAGCAAAGTAAGACAAGAAAAGACTAGAGGCTACTGCACCTAGCAGATATCCCAGATGATCGAAACTGGGGATAAAACACTAAGTGAACTACTGTATATAGTACTGGAAATAGTGCACAGACTATGCTATACACTATAGGGCAGGAGTATGAGAATAAAAAGGAATGTTGTCATATGTCAGGCCACTATTATTTCCTCTATTTTTTCATTTTTCCTATTTTTCTTATGTCTCTGTTACCATAGATCTTACAATTGCTCCTGATCTACTGATGTGATTCCCATGGTCATGCATTCCTTTTGTTTGTCTTTATCAGCTGATGACGTGCCAGTCATCCAATCTCTGATCAGCCTGCTTACAAAGTAGTTATGACTCATTTTCTCACTGTTGCTGTGGAATCTTACTTATTGTTCCCACACTGACTACAGAGTGCTTACTTATTGTTCTCACTGTTGCTGCACTTATTGTACAGCACTGATGTGTCCCTCCTATTATTAGCTATGACCTCATCTCTTCTTGTTCTCATATTCCAGCCCTATAGTGTATATCATGGTCTGTGCACTGGTTCCAATACTATAAATACCATAGTCCACTTAGTGTTTTATCCCCAGTTCTGATCATCTGGGATATCCACTAGGTGCAGTACCTTCTGATGAACCAGGAGTGAGCAGGCAAGGGTGACAAGGGAAGTGGCAAGACTTGGTTGGGTGGTAGGGAGAAGGAGACAGAGGAGGAAGGAGAAGAGCACAGCCATGAAAGAAAGGGTGCCAGACATGAGGGCACAGAGTAGACAAAAGATGCTTTCCAAGGTGTGGAAAGACTTGGAGAGGGAACAGAGATGATGAGGGGAAAAGTAGATATAGAGACAAAGCTATAGAGTTGTAGTGGAGCTACAAAGAGTTTGACAAAGTGACTGCCTAAAGCAGTAGAATAAGAGCATGGCCAGAGTAAACAATAGAGCATGCTAAGAGTGGCCTATTGGACGGTCTTAGGGAAGATCGATAACAATACTCCTGGTAATGAGGGAGTGGATATGTGCTTGATATGCATAATAGATGTTCCTAATGATGATGAAGATTGGGATCAACAAGATAGTGATGAGGATGATTCCACTGATGACTATATGGGGATCCAGGGTTATGAGTGTGGGATGTCTTTTAGCGATGCTTAGAGTGGCTTAGAGATCTTAGACTTAGTTCTTAGAATATGAAGCGAGTTTGTAGCGAGTTTAGGCCAAGCACATTTATATGAGAATCCCTAGATTGTGAAGTTGACAAGACTGGGGTTTAAGACCACCAGTTTGTCAACTATTTATACAAAACTGGAGATCTAACTATAGTAAAGTTATGCAGTAATGTGCAGTAAGTATATGTCCATGTGATATAAGTGGCTCAGCCACAAGCACAAAATGAACCAGATGTAAACAAAGCTAAATGAGAACAAGAAAGGGGAGTCCTTGCTAATTGTATAATAATAGTCCTTAACAAGTAAATGTTATAATAAATAAAGAAATATAAGAAAGAGAAAAAAAAGATAAGTCTAATATAGTACTTGGAGCTAAGCTCACACTTAAGTATATACATACTTAAGTACTATAAAAGAGAAACGAAATATGAGTCCTTACTAAGTAAAGCTCACACTTGTAGTAATAATACTACACTTTACTAGTAAGTAAGATAAAAAGAAAAAAGAAAGAAAAAGAAAAAGAAAAGAAAAAATGTTATGAGGTGCCAAAGCAAGTGCCTCATAACAGAGCAGAGCCATAAGACATAAGAGAAGAGTCAGATAAAACAAGAACAGAGCCACAGAGAGATAAGACAAGATTGTAGATAAGATGGTATGAAGATAAGATGTAGATGAGATGGATAAGAGGATAGATGTGTAAATAGAGAAATATAGTAAAGGAACTGCTCAGCAGCATAAAAACTAGACAAAAATCCAACACCTTCTAGTTTCTTTTGTCTTACTTTACTGATTATATATCTGGGATATCTGCTAGTCTAAGCATGATTGTCCTTTTGTTTTAGTTTTCTTTTGTTGTTTGGCTTCGACATAGCATCAGCCTCACATCATATCTAATAATAGAAGGGACATGTCAGTGCTGCATAATAAGTGCAGCAACTATGAGAACAATATGTAAGCACTTTGCAGTTAGGGTGAGGACAATAAGAAGGATTCTGCAGTTACAGTGAGAAAAATAGTCATAACTACTTTGTAAATGGGCTGAGCTAAGATCAGATGACAGACATGTCATTGGCTGATAAAGATGAACAAAAGGAATGCATGACTGTGGGAACTGCTTTGATAGATCAGAAGTGATTGTAAGATCTATCATGATAGAAACATATGAAAAATAGGAAAAATGGAGAATGGAAAGAAAAGGAATAATAGTGGCCTGACACCCTCCACATTGGGGACATCTCTCCTCCATAATCTGTAAGACCAGAGTCCTACATTACCTCTGATGAGGGACTAGGTGCACTCAACTTAGCTATCAAGCAAAGAAGGGGATGATCCAGCCATAACAAGCTGGGATCTATTGGCTACTACTAGCAGACCTATATACTATAAGTATTGGTGCACAGACCAGTGCAGTAAGTATAGGGCAGGCTATGTAAAGTAGGAGTGCAGTAAGTTATGGACCCATGCAGCTACCTCATGGTATGACCTCATGGTCTAGAACATAAAGACAGTAAGTAGAAATGATTAGATGTAGATCAGATAAGATGGAAAGATAAGATGATCGAATCTAATCAGATACAAAGAAAAACAGTAAAGAAATGTAAAAGAAACAAAAGGATAAATGCTGCAGAAACACAGCCTGACACAATCTTAGCCACTGCAGATATCTCCCAAATCAGTACCACAAACATCAGAGTAAGGGTTCTTGATGAAGAGGCATGTACCAAATCTCATCCTGTCCTGTCTGTACTCAAGCAGCACTCCACACCTCATCAAAATGCTTTCTTCTGTTCACATTGATATCACTGAAATCATATAATTGAAACTTGCTGAGCATTACATGTGGTTCCAGAAGTTAGGTTGAAGAGAGAAAATGATAAGGATAGAGGAAGTGGGTCTGGTGTGAAGCTAAACACAATGTCAACTACTATTGTAGGGTCTGGAGATGAATTCACTGCATGCTTCTATGTCAGGACCTCATCCCACCTTTGAATGCTCAACTCTGGGTGTATAGATCATGTCTCACCCTATAGGGAAGACTTTCAAAACTACCACAAAAACACATCATGATGGGTGTCCTTAGGAGACAACTCTACAATCCCTTGCCTTAGAATATGGTCTGTGTTGCATACTGCTGCCCAACCAATGGGTGAGACAACCATCATGCTCACAAACACCTTGCTTGTACCACAAGCTAGTGGATGCTTTATATCAATCAGCAAACTAGACTCTCTGGGGTTTGACATCTTTTACTCAGGAGGTGTGTGTATCATCTCTAAGAACAATGTCACATGCTGCACTGGTTTCTTGACAAACAGAACATACTGGTTATCACTAATCCTGCACTCCTCTATCAATATAGTCTTGTCCACCTTGACATTACCAATATGGCATGAATGACTTGGACATCTCTTTGTCAAAGTTGTACTGCATCTCAACAACTCCCAAGTCAAGGGATTCTCTCTTGCCAAGTCATCCATACCATCCCACCTGTGTCCTGGTTGTGAAATGGGCAAGCTCACTCACTCCACATTCCATTCCTCCAGCTCTCAGTTGTCTCAGGTCCTTGGACCTGTTCACTCAGATCTCACAGGTCCCATGTCTTCAGTATCCCTTCAGGGTCATCACTATGTTGCCACCTTTATTGATGACTTTTCAGGATGTGGCATCATATATCCACTAGTGTAAAAACCTGTTGTGTTGCTATTGAAATTGGGGCAGTGTGGCAAATGAGAGATAGATCATTGCAAGACACAGATAGGCTTATAAGGCAACAAAGAGTAAGAGCCACTAAAGGAGTATAAGAGAGAAGAGGTGTACCAGATGGTAGAGGGTACACAGAGGAAAGATAGAGCTGCATAGAGCAGGTATGTCAGAAGAGGGTTGAGAGAGGAGAAGAGATACTCACCTCAGCAACATGCAGAAGTGCTGAGGTGAGATGACAACAAGGTGAAGAAGATATAGTAAGAGCAAGATAGAATTGGAGAGGAGCTCAAACTATAATGAATAAGGGAATGATGAAAGGGGAAATGACATACTTAATGCATAAGTGTATGGCAAGTGTCATAAGATAGATAGAGAAATCAATAGTTGCAACATGGATTAATAGAACATCACCTGTGAAAATATACATAGCTTGTTGAAACAGAAAATAAAAGGATACAGTACTCTATCTATCTACAGACCAATTCCAATTGCCTCTCCACCTATAAAGTAAAGACCTATTGCATTGCAACATAAACTAAAGCAGACATAGTTAAATGAGTTGCAACATTCCTCACCAATATCCTTGTCCTATCCCTGTCCCTGCCCTGTCCCTGTCCCCATCCCTAGTATAAAAACCAGTTGTGTTGCAACATCAAGTTATAAGACATCTGTGAAAGTATACATAGCTTGTTTCAATGGAAAATAAAAGGAAACATTACTCTATCTATCCACAGATCAAGTCCAATTTACAGACCAACTCCAACTTACAGACCAATTCCAATTATCTCTCCAGCTGTAAAGTATATACCTGTTATGTTGCAACATTGACTAAATAAGACACAATCGAATATTTATCTGTGTCATTATAAGTTGCAACAGACCTTGTCAATGTCCCTGTCCTGTCCCCATCCCTATTGATCATCACTGGCTATCAGCCATGAAAACCCATACCCATAGCAATGATAGCATGCAGTAGTATTGTAGATTACAAATAGATAGAATGACAGAAAAAAACACCTCTTAAACTGTGAAAACTCAAAGCAAAACAGGAATATCAACTGTATGGTTACTATTGTAGACTGAAGAACCAATAGACCCATACCCATACCCATACCCAGGCATACCCATTGGCAGAGCCTGTGTAGGTGTATTGTACTGACAATGATCACTATTCATACATGTCCTTGTCCATCATCCCAGGACCACTGCACCTGTGTGAAAGAGATGATTATGAGAAAGTAAAAGAGAAAGTCTGGTAATCAATCAACATAATTGTACAGCCAAAGTACTCAGCTTACTTGCAGGCACAATGATACTCATGAATACAGTAGCACAATTTAATACAGAAAAAACATAGCCTGAGCATTCTGCCCAACATGTTATTGTTAAAAAGATGGTATCAACAGAACCCACAAAGTTTGGAAAATGTCAAGATAGAGTAAACACCTGCTGGATTGAAATATCAAACAATAAGACATGATTACAGTTGTAGATATATATAGCAACAGAGAATAAAAGGAAACAATGATAGATGTAAATAGAAGTGGATGAACAATAGGCACAAAATTGAATATAACTGGTAGTTCTGTTGTAGATAAGTTGAGGATGAATGAAAGAAAGGAAAATGAGGGCATGACATTCATCTGCCAGCATGCACCAGCACAGCTTTCTGAACCCAAGCAAGGTGTGCACACACAGTGGCTGTGCAGGCAAGGTGATGGCCACACTGTTTGTATGGCAGTGGTGCAGGCAGGTAGGAGGCCACATGCTATTGACACAGCAGTGATGCAGGCAGTCTTGATCAACACTGGTGAGCCCATGTGTGATCTGTCCAAGTCACTGCTGTCCCTGCAATCTCACTGCAGATATGTAATGAATAAAATAAAATAAAATAAAATAAAATAAAATCAGATAAAATACAAAATAAAAGACATACTGAAGTTGAAATGGGCACATAGGCATGAGTGTAGGATGTACTGATAATTCTTGGCCACTACCCTGACCAAGAATTTTACCAAGTGAACACCCAATCAGCACTGGAGCTGCTGGGCATGACATTGGTGAGCTGTTGCCTGTGTAGCTTGGACCTTGACTGGGGATAGGTGCTGGCAGGGGTATGGAGGATGTTGGGCTGGGGGCACTGGGTAAGGTGGATGAGCATTTGTGGCTGGTGCGAGGTGAGTCAGAGCTGGCAGTATGCACACACATCCTGCTGCTGCTGTACAAGCAGCACATTGTAGTGTGGCTGTGGGGCTGCACAGTCTGTGGGGGTAGCACATGAGTATGCAGCATGTCCAGCAATTAACTACAGGGCAGAGGGTGTGCACCAGTGAGTTTCTGGACATGATGCTGTGCACTGTATTTGACTGGCATGACAGCATGCACTCAGCCCTGTAACTTGTAGCTGAAAGAGACAGGATATGCACACCAGCAGATGACCACATGCACCCCACCCATGCAAACTGGCATTGCTTGCACTTGAAGCCCCAGCATGAGCATCATGCCACACCAGAAGCTCCACATGCCATCTGTGTGGTATATCAAGCAGAACCTGTCTGTGTGGAAGTACAGCATCAGTGCCTGCACACAGATGTAGCAGACAACCAAAAGGACAAAGGACACACCCTGTCACAAACACAAGGTGGTGCACTCTACCACTCCCTTTATTTTCTTTTATTACATATTCTCTGATCCTCAATCAGATCCCACTGCCAGATTACCTTCCTTTTCCATCCCGGAATACTGTCTTATATCCCACTTCCTCAGACTGACTGACTGACTCTTGAATCTAGGGAAGGCTATATGCCACCCTAACCAGTACAGTACATATATGTTTTACCTTTATCACCTTAGAACTTTAGCTTATCCTCTTGTTGTTTGGCTACCCAGTTTATTGGTGCCTCTGACAATAAGATCCCCTCTTACCTGCTAACTGTGTGTCCTGGCAAGACACACTCTGAATCTGTTTCTTGTCTTCCCTGATTTACTGAAAGGCTTGCAATTCTCTCTCATATAGGGGGGGAAACCCCTGTCCTTCTCAGAAGCATTCTGACTATTTATTGAATCTTGGTAGTACACTCCAAAATCCCTTGCCCATAGGATTTGGCCACTGTCCATGTGCTGAACCCTTACACACCATGTAGGCCACAATATGTGGTGGGTGAATCTGTGTGGGATGTGAACACATGCACCTTGACAACACAGATGTGGTTGGTGAGGATGGTGGTCATGGCACCTGGTACAGTGTTGCTGACACACATGCAAAGAAGGGGGAAAGAAGTCAGCAAGCAGGGATATGGGGAAAGGGAGGGTCAGTGGACTTTGTGGAGGAGAGGTACTGGCCCACTACCATGCTAAATGTGCACACCAGCTTTGACATGCTCTATGCACTGTGGTTCAAGCTGCCCCACACTGCCACTGCCACCTCTGCAACATGTGTGGCCAAGAGCAGCACAGGCCCACACAACCTCATGCACTGCATGGTTGCCAATCAGCACCTCAACCATGCATAGTGTATCACATTCACACTGCACCTGCATGGCCTCATGTCTGAGGTGCTGCAGCATGATGTGTTTGACCCCATGCCATTGCTTGCAGCTGTGGAGGAATTCACTGCCACCACTGCCAACATTGCCACAATACTGCATCTCAAACAGCCATGGTAGACATGCAGTACTTGGCCACACACAGCATGCTGCTTGAGCAGTGGCCACACAGGCAGGTAGTGGGCCATGCACTGTTGACACAGCAGTGATGTAGCATGCAGGTAGACACAGAAGGAGGGACACACCAATGGCCCACATTGTCTTGAGTGGAGGTGGGCAGTGAGCCAGCAAGTTGCTGCACTGTGCTGGTACAGTGGCAGCATGGGAGGGAGGGTGTCATAGTCTGTGGGGATAACATAGGAGTCAGTTCCTGCATGCAATTTGTTTTTTCTTATAATAGAAAAGATAAGCAGCCAACATATGCAGCATGGGGGCAGTGAGCAGGAGTGTGGGTGGTTGTGAAAAAGCCAGGACACACTGCTGCACAGTGCCATGCTGGCATGCTGTGACACACTGCCATGCACACACCGCATGGCTGCATGCATGCCACAATGCAGTGAGATGAAGCTGGAGGTGAGTGAGTGTTACGAGGCACTTGCTTTGGCACCTCGTAACGATTTCTTTTTTTCTTTTTCTTTTTTTACTTACAAGTAAAGTGTAGTATTATTACTACAAGTGTGAGCTTAGCTCCACTTTACTTAGTAAGGACTTATCACTTTCTTTATCTTTTATAGTACTTAAGTATTTACATACTTAAGTGTGAGCTTAGCTCCAAGTACTATATTAGACTTATCCTTTTCTCTTTATCTTTCTTTATTTATTATAACATTTACTTGCTAAGGACTATTACTATACAATTAGCAAGGACTCTCTTTTCTCGCTCTTATTTACCTTTGTTTATATCTTGTTCATTTCGTGCTTGTGGCTGAGCCACTTATACCACATGGACACATACTTACTGCACTTTACTGCGCATTATTGTTTACTTACTGCACTTTACTGTGCTTTACTGCGCAAATTGTACTATAGTTAGATCACTAGTTTGTATAAATAGTTGACAAACTGGCGGTCTTAAACCCCAGTCTTGTCAACTTCGCAATCTAGGGATTCTCCTTATACTGCGCTTGATCTAAGCTCATTAACCACTCGCTTCACTCTTTCTTAACTAAGTCTAAGAATTCTAAAAGCTATTAAGACATCTTACACTAAAGTCAAACTGGATCCTCGTATCGTTATAGGTGGAATCGTCCTCGTAACTATATCGTTAATCCCACTCTTCATCGTCATTCGGAACCTCTATTACGTTCATCAAGCCAATATCCAAACCTTGGTTACCAGGAGTAACATTTTAGACCTTCCCTAAGACCGCCCAATAGGCCGCTCTTAGCAGTGAGAGGTGTAAGAGTAAAATACACCAGTAGATATGGAGGTACTCACTCAGACAAATAGAAGGACAACTGAGGAGATGTAGCATAAAGGGGTCATCTTATGTAGTGTCCACAGGTAAAG
>QLPN01007248.1:9552-25088 GCA_003314395.1 Albatrellus ellisii
TGAAGACGAGGTCGTTCCACTTGGGGATGATATTCGATATTGGGCATCCCGTATCAGACTGGCAAAAGGGGACACCACAATCCATGCAACGGGCCGATTGATATTTCAGCTCGCTCTCGGTCAAGCGGGTAGAAATCTCCTTCCAGTCTTTCGTGCGTTTGCGCGGGGGACGATATGCCTCGCCGAGGCGTTTATACTTGATGAATCCCCGAGTCTTGTCCAGTTTGTGTAAACGTTGCTTTGTCACAGCATCATCGATGAGGGAGTCCTCGAGGTCGACAAGAGATGGCTCGTGGCGCTTTGGAACATGGGTGACTGGAGGGTGAGGATCCTTGGGAAGCAAAATATCCTCCAAACCCTCGGAGGCGAGGTCGACCTGACTGGCGGTTCGGGAGGGGACGAGATCAATAACATTGTGGCGTAGCTTTTCTTCCTTGGCCTTGGCGGCCTGATCATCGAGTACACGCTTATAATCGAGGGGCATGACACGGACGAAGAGTGGCAGGAGGTGGTGGAAGTCGCGAAGGACTCGATCAGCAACCTCAGAGTTGGTATAATGGCGGTGATCCTCTATGAGACTGCGCAGCTCTGCAATCTCGCGCGGTTCTGTTACCTTGCCAAGCTCCACCATTTCCATGTTCACCTTGGATGCAAACGTGTGTGCAGTATCGAGGACATACGCAATCCCCCCACTCATCCCCGCGGCGAAGTTGCGTCCCGTAGTACCGAGCACCACTACTCTTCCGCCCGTCATGTACTCACACCCATGGTCTCCCATACCCTCCACTACTGCATTCGCCCCAGAATTGCGCACAGCAAACCGCTCAGCCGCAACTCCGCGGATGAACGCCTCCCCAGACGTTGCCCCGTACAGGCAGACGTTCCCGACGATCACGTTCTCTTCCGCTTTGAATGTCGACTGCCGGGGAGGATACACGACAAGACGGCCTCCAGAAAGACCCTTGCCCACATAATCGTTCGCGTCGCCCTCGAGTTCAATCGTGATCCCCGGCGCCAGGAATGCGCCGCAAGACTGCCCTGCAGATCCCTGCATCCGTATATGAATTGTGTCCTTGGGCAACCCCTCTTCCCCGTAGAGCTTGGACACACGGTACGACAGTGTAGTCCCGAGTGCACGATCGATGTTGGTGACCGCACAGTCGATGTGCACCGGAAGACCTTTAGTGAGCGCAGGCTCAGATTCATCAATGAACTTGTTGTCAAGGCGAATGTAGAGCTTGTGGTCTTGCTGGCTCACGCGGTACGTGGCAGCACCAGGACGCATCTGCCATGCAGGCTTCAGGATGGCGGATAGATCGAGATTTGCGGTCTTGGGTGTGCGGAGCTTCTCATCGACTTTGAGCATATCTGCCCTGCCAACCATCTCATTAATGGTACGGAACCCTAGCTTGGCCATGTATCCACGAAGTTCTTCCGCCAGATAGTAGAAGAAGTTGATAACATGCTCTGGCTGACCGGCAAACTTGGTGCGCAGTTGAGGGTCCTGCGTCGCGATACCGACAGGGCATGTGTTGACTACGCCAGAGAAGAGTCAGCTCGGCTAGCCGATCAGACGACACTGATACGTACGATGACATTTTCTCATCATGATGCAGCCCATCGCAATAAGAGGTGTCGTCGCAAAGCCCCATTCTTCTGCTCCGAGGAGGCAAGCAATGGCGATATCACGACCTGTGCGAATCTGGCCGTCAGTCTGCACGGTTACTCGTCCACGCAAGTCGTTGAGGACAAGCGTTTGATGGGTCTCCGCCAAGCCGAGCTCCCACGGCAAGCCCGCGTTCTTGATACCAGTCCAGCGAGAAGCACCCGTACCACCGTCGTGGCCAGAGATGAGAATATGATCGGCCTTGGCCTTGGCCACGCCACTGGCTACAATACCGACACCAACCTCGGAAACGAGCTTCACAGACACGCGTGCGCGAGGGTTCGAACATTTCAGATCATAGATCAGCTGCTTCAAATCTTCGATAGAGTAGATGTCGTGGTGAGGGGGAGGGGAGATGAGACCAACGCCCGCGGTAGAGTGGCGTGTCCGAGCAATCGAACCGGAAACCTTGTGCCCGGGCAATTCACCGCCTTCACCAGGCTTGGCTCCCTGCGCCATCTTAATCTGTAATTCATCTGCGTCTGCAAGGTAGTTGGACGTGACACCGAACCGACCAGATGCAACTTGCTTGATCGCAGAGCGCATGGTATCACCATTAGAGAGCACTTGCGATCTCTCCGCATCTTCACCTCCCTCACCCGTGTTCGACTTCCCGCCCAATCGGTTCATAGCGATCGCGAGAGTCGAATGCGCCTCCATGGAGATGGATCCATAAGACATGGCTCCCGTAACGAAGCGTCTGACTATCTCGTTCCAAGGCTCAACCTGGTCGATGGGGATCGGGGTAGCGCCCTCGTATCGGAAATCCAAGAGGCCACGGAGATGAACGCTCTTGGCCTGATCATTGGCGTTCTGAGCATAGGCATCATAACCCTTCTGATTCTTCTCATGGACTGCGTCCTGAAGATTCGCGATCCCAGTAGGATCGTTAATATGAGCCTCTCCCCCATCCCGCCAGTGATACTCGCCAGACTCAGGCATACCAGGCGGAACGATCGTCTCACGAGACGGCCAACCACGCTCATGCAGTTCAAAGGCGTCCATTGCAAGGAGATCAAACGTTGTTCCCTCTACGCGGCTGGCAGTACCGATGAAGCACCGTTCAATCACTTCACTATGAAGACCGAGTGCTTCAAAGATCTGGGCTCCTTTGTAGGACTGAAGCGTTGAGATGCCCATCTTCGACATGACTTTCAGAATGCCATTGTCTACCGACTGTCGATAGTTCTTCATGAGCTCCTCCACGGTCTTGTAATTCTTCACCCTGAAAATAGCAACCAATGAGCATTCAGAGCGCATATAAGTGGCGATAGCGGACTTTGCGGACTTACAGTCCTTCCCGCCCAATCTTATGAACAGCCTCCAGAACCAGCCAGGGGCAGATAGCGTCCGCGCCATACCCAACAAGAACACACAGGTGGTGGACTTCCCTCGCTTCAGCGGTTTCGACCATCAACGCGACTTTGGCGCGCTTCTTCTGCAACACAAGGTGGTGATGAAGACCACCACAAGCAATAAGCGCGGAGAGGGGAACCCGAGATGGCCCAATTGCACGATCGGAGAGAATCAGGGCCTTGATGCCATCGTCGATGGCCTGCGTCGCCTCAGCGCAGACACGGTCAAGCGCGCACCTATAGCCGGGTAGGCCCTCCTCCTTAGGAAACGTAATGTCGATTGTCCTCGAAGGCCAGCTCGAGTAAGCAAGTTTAAGGTTCTTCATCGCGTTCATCTCTTCGATAGACAACACAGGAGATGGAAGTAGGATGCGGTGGCACTGCTCAGGCTTCATCTCGAGCAGATTGCCCTCCGGGCCAACATACGCCTCAAGCGACATCACGATGTTCTCACGAATGGGGTCGATAGGGGGGTTGGTAACCTGAGCGAACAGCTGGCGAAAATAATCGTAGATGATGCGAGGCTGCGTACTCATCGCAGCCAACGGCGCGTCGTTGCCCATCGAACCAAGAGCTTCCTTGCCATCAGTGACCATCGGTAGCATGAGAAGGCTCAGTTGCTCGACGGTGAAGCCAAACGCGAGAAGCCTAGGATCCATGCTCAGAGGATAATCGTCCGGGTGAACATCGATAGACTGTGTGCGTTTGACGCGCTTGACGATGTTGGGGACGAGAAGTACATGGCTTTCGACCCATGAGGAGAAATTCTGCTTGCTAGCCGTGTTCCGCTTGAGCTCTTTATCATCGACGATGCGACCTTCGAGAGTGTCGACTAGAAGCATACGACCGGGCTTCAGACGTCCCTTCTGGACGACCTTCTCGGGGGGAATGAAGATGGCGCCGACCTCCGAGGCACAAACCATGATGTCTTCATTGGTAACTACGAAACGGCATGGCCTGAGGCCGTTGCGGTCAAGATTAGCACCACAGTAGCGTCCATCAGAGAAAGTGAACAAAGCAGGACCATCCCAAGGCTCCTGCAGGCAGGCAGCCCAGTTGTAGAATGCCTTCTTTTCAGGTTCCATGTGCTCATTGCCTTGCCAAGCTTCAGGGATGAGCATCATGATGGCTTCGGGCAAAGTGACGACACCATTGACGACAAGTAGCTCGAGCACGTTATCAAACGCAGCAGAGTCAGAGCCACCGGCTTCGATGATCGGGTAGAGAAGATCAAGCTGATCGCCAAACAGAGTAGACGAAAGCACGCCCTCGCGAGCACGCATCCAATTCTTGTTGCCGCGTACGGTATTGATCTCACCTGGCAAGTGGTACGCAATCAGCGAAATCTTACCTACGGAGTCGTGTGCATTTTGACAAACCGTTATGAGCAGCCCATCTCATTGGCTGAGCACGATCCCAACTGGGGAATGTATTTGTCGAGAAACGCGAATGTACCAACGTGAAATGCGAACGATACAGGACGTGATTGAGATCATGGTAGTAATTGTACACTTGAGGAGGAGACAACTGCCCCTTGTAGACGATGTTCTTGGATGACAGGGAGCAGACGTAGAAACCCTTCGCAAGTGTACTTGATACAGAGATGAATCCGGGGTGTTGAGCTCAGGTTGTAGCAAGCAAAAAGGGGAAAAACAAACATGCAGTGCGTTGCGTGCTTGCGAAGAACATAGAGCTGACGCTCAAAGTGCTTTGCATCAAAAGTGCCCCCGATGCATTGAGTACCGTCACCGTAATGAGCGCGAAGCACGACGAAGGGCTGAAGGATGACAGGCTCCTTGCTGCTGGCCGCAGGACCGAGGATGGAACCGTCGGTCGGGACGTCACGCCAGCCCAAAACTCTGAGTCCCAGGTCACTGGCGATGCGGGCGAAAACGAGCTGTTGTTGTTGAAGCTGAATAGGATCATCCGGACTGAAAAAGACATTGCCAACGGCGTACTCTCCCGGGTCGGGCAAGATGCAGCCGATGTCCCTTTCAGCATCGCGCTTGAAGAACCGATGAGGGATTCCTGTCATGACACCGGCGCCATCTCCATCACGGCTATCAGCGCCGGTAGCACCACGATGGGTCATGGCACACAAAAGTTGTTTGGCATCCGAGACGATTTTGTGACTCTGTTCACCCTTGATGTGGCAAATGAACCCGACACCGCAAGAGTCTTTTTCCAAGTCGTTCAAATAGAGGCCTTGATTGGCTGGAAGAGCGCCAGCCCATGAGGAAGGATCGCGTTTCACGGCATGGAAACTTTCGAGAGCGCTAATAGAGACAGTATCATCGACGAGAGGGAGTGACGAATCAAGAGCGAGGTCATGATCGTGAGGACACGAGTTTTGGGCCATAGAACTGTGACAAGAATAAAGCAGCAGAGAAAGAAGACGTAGAAAGAGAGAATGATAGCCAGAAAATTGAGCAGACTATATGAGCCACACTCCGGCGTTCCGAGCAGGAGTCTATCGCCCTTTATCAGCTTCCGTCCCTTGTCAGCAGACCGCCGACGCCCGTCGGCACCGGCTCCTCCGGTCTTCCGCACCGCGCTACCCCTGTCCGTTTCACCCTGTCGCGCTAAATCGGTCTTTACCGGCACGGCTTGCCTCCGAGTGCGGCGTTCCGTTCTTGTCTTTCATGAGTTCCTCGAAAACCGTACACCCTGTATGAGTCTGAGGTCGGATTCGTTCCTCCAAGTCGCCGTTGCAAGCTGTGGTCAGTCGTTTCACAGCTGTTTTCACCTACTCCGAAAGATACGGTGTCATCCACTTCCAGTTAGGCTATGTCATGTCATATGCACACGTGTGACGCTGCATTCCTCCTGCCTACATGACCATCTATCAGATATGGTGTTCTCAACTGCCAATTTCGGCGTAGTGGTCATGAGGATACATCGGAATACCCGTGTGGGTCTTTGTGCTTGATAAGTGCCACAGGGCCAAGACTGGGGGATGCGCTTAGGAGCACACTTATTTAGCATTCCCGGTGTCTCGTGTTCACTGTTGAGTTGATGTAATTGTTGTACATGACGAGCAGGAATACAGTAAGAGCTGCCGAAAGTCTTCTCTTCAAGTAACGTAACACCGGCTCGTGCATTCATACATCTAAGGTGCGCCTTTCTCTGTCATCTTCTCCGCGCTAGCTTCAGACCTTGGCTGCGTCGTATTGGTTGTCAATGCACAATATACTTTCCAGGACAAGGTTGCGCAAAACTGATTGCTCTTGGAGGCGCCGAAAGCAGGATGATCCAGTGTTCAATCTCCCGAGCGCATCCCACGAGTTGCTACCGTGATGGAAATACAACAGGCAAACATCTATTAATGGACGTACACAAGTCAAGTCATATATCATAGCAAACTCACACACTTGTCACGGTCAGTAAGACCTTGCTGCACACTGCAGCAGAGCGTGCCAGCACAGTCAAACTCGTTGCGAAGATCGGGGGACCTTATGGGAGTTTCACAGAGCATTTTAAGAAATATTATCAGCATTCAAAGTCTATCGCAATCAAGGACAGATATCTGTTACGGAATCAAACAGCTCCTATCAGCATGCAGGGAAAAAAATCACATTGTTCCAATAGATCGGTATAACTCATGTAGACACGAGACGGCACAGCAACAGCCATGAGCCGACGCACGCGAGACATTCCTCACTTCCGATTGACCGGAACGCTCTGAAATTCCTCCCCCAGATACATTGACTATAGTCCGATGCCGCATGAACGCAGTCCACAAGAATAAGAATCGACCACGGCCACATGAGGAGTGACGAGAACCCTGCTGTCTCTGTCATACAAGGTAGACGGATCAGTTCTTTTCTCAGCACGATCAACAGCGTGGACAAATCAATGAACTTCCGGTGTGTGAGGCCGCGTTCAGCCGGCACCATCATGTAAAGCACAGCACACGGCCGCTAGGGTGATCAAGTCGGTGAGGTATCATCATCAACATAGCATGCTTCCATGGGCGCACCTTTATGGTGTCCATTGTACTGTCTCACGGTCTCACCAGATGCCATCTCCCACAGACGTGCTGTATGATCTGAAGACGCTGCAGATCCCAACTGAATGCCAGGAGGAAATCAACGAGAATCAAGGAATCCTACCTGTCACGAGATACGCGGAGTCGGCGCTGAATGCGCAATCCCACACCCAGCGCTGGTGACCCTGTAAGACCTTTTCCGGCTTGAAGTCATAGTTCCGAGATATTGACCAGATCTTCACTGTCGTATCGGCAGAGCACGTCGCCAAATACCTAGAAGCGTTTAAACAAACAACTCGGGATGGAAAACGCACAGCAACGTACTTCACGTCAGGGCTAAGGAGACACCGTGTCAGGTACTTGTTGTGTGCTTGAAATTTTGTCACAGCTTGGAAACGCGGAAGCTGTGAACTTTCTTCATTGATTCTCCACACATAACATTTTCCCTGACGACATGTTATAAAACCTGTGATTGCTCAATGACGAGAGCGGTACCTTGTTATTACCTGCGACCAAGCATGAGCCGTCTGAGGCGAGTGTGACAGAGCGTATGGGGACATCTCCGGCAGGGGTCTGATAGAACGAACAGGAGTCAGGAGAAAGATTGTAAAACACCTGATCTATAAAAAGACATTACGAGTTCATGTGTGCAAATATTTGCTGAAAGATCCCATTGTTTGATTCTACCCGCCTGATCACACGAAATGAGTTCGCCTTGATTCGGATGAACGCACACGTCATTAACTTTTAATAGAGTAAGCAATTTGCGAGGAAATGGACGATGACGAGATTACCTGGCGCTTCATTGTTGTAATTTCGGTGAAGGTGAGTGCTCCTAAGCGGTATGAAGAAAAAAAAAAAAGGTGTTAGAGACCAGGGACGAGTGACGCCTTATTGACGCACCGCAAATCCCATATCTTGATTGTTCCGTCTTCGCTCCCAGTCACAAGCCACTTTCCTTGGCTATGAAAAGACACCGAGGTTACGTTCATAGTGTGTCCGTCAAACGTGATGAACTGTGTATGTTCAGAAAGGGATGAAACTCGAAAGAACTGCGCAGGCAGAGATTACCGGGGTTGAGGATGAGCTCGCAATCTCATAGATATTGACCTTTTTGTGGATGGCAGCTGCTAAGAGACGCTTGCTAGCGGAGGCCGCATGAGCATGAGCGTGTCAGAAAGAGGGATGAACTGACTCTGGAGAGATTGCGAGACGATTGACTTGCTAGGGTGTGATAAATGGGGGCATGAATAGACAGCAGGAATGTAGGAGAGGGAGGGTCTCACTCCTGTCTCCCCAGAACGCGAGATGGTGCGGGAACAGATACCGCTCCAAGCCTCCCAAAAGCGAATCTCATGGTCGTACGAGCCCGTGACGAGGATGACGGACATATCATGGCGGGCAGTTGGGGAAGCTTTGTTAGTTGCAGAGGGCTGGGCAGCCATGGACAGATATTAATGGGGAGACTGGAAGGGTTGGAGGAGGGTTGCTTGATTTGGAATATTAATGTGGATTGAAATGGGCAAAAGCCGAGAGAGAGTGAGTGGCACGACTGTAAGGTCAATGGACCCAATTGCTGCCGTAGAAGGATTCCGCCCGATGAGGTTCGCGAACTATCTCTGTCTTCTACAGCCTTAGATGAACCACGATCAATTTCTGTCCTCGTTCATGGGAACCAGACCGCGAACAATTACAACCCTCCTCTTTTCTTTCCGAGGATCCGTGGTTCAGCCCCTGCCAGCGAACCATCATGTTCCCTCCCCACTGGCATCCTTATTCTACCTTTCTCCATCGATTCTCTTGACTCCTTTTCCGTCCGCACGCTTTAATACGCCTTGCCATTGGCGATGCTTCCACCCTCGCGCATTGTATTACGTGTATCTTCACTCGTGCCTGCTTCTATCTTCGCTAGTCCTGACCCTTCCTGCCGGTAATTTGTCTGCTGCTTTTTGCCTTCCGCGAACAGTTCTTTGCGCAACATTTCAGACAATTACCTTGGTTTGGGGATTCCAGCCCATGATGCTTCGAGGGTCTCGACTTTTCCCAACACATTCCGAGAATCCACCCTTCAGTCGTATTATGGTACACCTGTAGTGCGTCCTAATTTCGCCGACAATCGTTTAGCTTCTCATTAGCGGTGCCACTTACTGTCCAATCTCCCTTCCGTAAATGATCTGTAGCCATTTCGGATGAGATCTCATGTCCTCTTCATGCAGACGAATCGGACTGCTCTCCGAGGAGGCTCCCATCATCTCGGGTTTTTCTACCTTCCAACTCCTTTTGTTCATCTATCAATGTGACGTTGACCCGATCACATACACGAATTTTTCTTCGACTCGCTGCACATTATAAAAAGCCCTTGGACGTTGGTACGACTCGTTGAGCATCCCTCACTTAGGCGAGACCGCCAGACCTCCTATTTCGGCTATGAATAATAATAACTTCTCTGTGAGTTTCTCCTCAATCCATTGACTCATTCCTCATTTTTTGACAACCAGCACCAGAATGGCGCCCGTGTTTTGTTCTGGGACTCTCGGGGCCAAGTGAAATATGGCAATGTACGAGGTTCGAGTGTCCAAGCCGATGTACGTCCAAGCAAGACTTTCGCGTCGCGCGACTCGTGCCGTAGCTGATCATCTCAATTAGGGAACCCGCATCGTAGTGGTCCAGGTAGAGAACACCAGCACCACCGTCAGCCTGCCGTACGTCTGATGACCATTAGGTTGGTAACTGATCGCTAAAACACTCTATTGTAGTATCGACTTGCTTAGCCCCGCTAACCAATAGTGGTCAAGAACAACTTCGCACATCTGCTAATACCTAATGAGACCTGTGTAGCCTTGGGACAATCCTGTATCCACATTTTTATCTAGAATCTCCGGCAAAAGTAGCACGCTTGGCCTTAGAACTTAATGTATCGTGTATTAATCTTATATCGAGAAGCTGGATGTTTGGGCGAGCGTCGTGAGTATTCCCGATGATCATGTATGACGTCAAGAAGCTTTCGTTAGTGTTACCTCATACACTTACTATCAAGACGTAGTCTCCGTAGCTGACCTCAGCAGAAGGCAGTCATTCTGCATTAACTCAAGACGGGACGTTGTGACCTCAAATAGCCTTGTAGAAATCCCTGGGAACGGCGTGGGCATCGCACTCTGCCGTAAGCACTCGCGTATCATCCCCGGCATCACGCGAGAACGCGAACCACGGAACAAGCTGATGTGTCGTTAGACTACTGGCACCCACCACTCACGGCAGTGCTGCATCGGTGACACGTCGGTTATATCATTCAGGCCTTGCTATTATACGGCTACTTTGGTACACAAGAAGACCGGGGAGTCCTGAACATGGCGAATAAAGTCTGTCATACGTGCATGGTCTCATGAATTAGAGGCAACCGCACGATCGACGGACCATGCTTCAACTTTCCGGCGAATCACAACTGTCAAACGAGTGCGAAGAATCGCCATCGAAGCACTGGGAATACATCGGAAGATACACTGGTTCCTGCAAATCGTGAAAAGCCGCCAAAGATCAGATCATTTGCGGTGCTGCTTAAGATTCTAACGAAAACTTAGTGATGTCGCAAAACCAGCAGGCGACGCCGCCAACAATAACGGTAGCAATTAGTCAAGCGAATGCTGTTGCTTGTCTATCTAAAAAGCCGACCCGGTCGCGGGCGAGTAATGAGGCTTTAAAAAAAAAAGTTGTCCTATCGAACGATGTTAAAAAAAAAAAGGGGGGAGGATAAAAAAGATCTACGGAAACTGGTCACAGTGCCCCAGATCGTGGAGTATGGCTCGTTACATACTCGCCATTAATATTGTGGCAAACGGAAGCATCAAACTTTGTTGAGGGTGGAAGTAAATTTGATAACCCTTCTCGATATGGATTGTCGCACTTTATCTTATCACCGGTTACCCCTGGGTCAGGGTCACTCATCGATTTATCAATATCGCCGTAAAATATTCCATCTAATGACAAGTAACTCACTCAGTTCACACCATACCTTCGACCATAACATGGCTCATCAACCATCGCTGAGCAACGGCACTTGCAAACTGTCAAGGAGTATGACGCGTCTAGTAACGCATCTTCTGTCCAAGTTCTTGCATCCTTTCATCGTCGCTATATGTATGACACTGGGCTGCCTAGCAGTGCCGTACGCCGCCATTGAACGTCTTACGTCGGTTGTGTTTGAGATTTTGTCCGATTTCTGTGGCGTTCACGCATGTGGAACGTATGGTCCCCAGAAAAGTGCTATCCTGATCCTCGGAGCCCAAGAAGGTGCGTCGCATCGGACATTGACATGGTTTATTGAATAATTACATGTGATCGAAAAGGTCTGGGAAGAAGTGCCGCTGTAAAATTTTCAGAGCTTGGCTATACCGTTTTCGCTCTCTGTCCGAATCGATGCAAGCACAGCTCGTCTCATGTCTGCCAATGCCAAGCCGTTTCAATCCAAAGTTCAGATGTTTGTGAGGTAAGGTTCATAGCCTGCTTGTCAGCAACCGGAACTCACAGATTACCATAGTTATTATACACCTGGCATACCTGCAAAGAAAGGTCACGGTCACTGCCTTGGGGAGTCGTTGCTCCAATTTCGCTCGACATGTGGTCACCGTCTCAGCGTGAGAAGGCTGTCGAAACAATCCAGGCATATTGTTGTAAGCACGAGCTGCATCTAGTGGCTGTCGTGGTCTCGCCCCGTCGGTCGGAGAACGGTCCTCTGCCTCCGCGACCGTCGCGTTTCTCGGCAGTCAGTGGTGCCAGCGCTTGTGTCACATGTGAAGACGTCTGGAGACAAAGGGTGCTCTCTGAGGTTACGGAACCGGTGCTGGTTGCCCTTGACTACGTCCAAATGTTGCAAGAAGCTTCTGGGCGAATGATCATTCTTCCTGGTTCAGAAGGTCGGAGTTCCATCTTAGCGTTTATTTGAGTTCAGGGGATAACGTTGTGGATCCAGACCGCGTGAGGTCTCTATTTCCTCTTGAGGAGACCCGGTACGCAGTGGCGCACAATTTAAGAAACGCACTCCAAAGAATGGGAATCAGAGTTGTGTCTATACTATCGGGGCCGTGGAATGTTGCTCCGCAACAGGAGCCTCAAAAAGGTGTGGTCCAGAACTGTGACGAAAGGTACGTCGATTCAGGACTATATGCTCCGTCTTGTGCCAATCTGAGTTTAAGGAGCCGCAGCCTAACGAACATAGATCTGGACGAGTTACAGGACTCTGGTATGAGTGGGGTAGTTCTTCTCATAGGGTCGACTGACTTTCAATGCAGAAACAGAATGGGGCTTCCTCATGGCATGGCATGGAATATCAAAGCATCTGATGGTGGCAGAGGGTGACGTGCTATCGATACTCCACAAAGCTATGGAATCACGGTTGGCTATGTATTTGATTTTCGCGGCATTGGTCTAACAGTTGGACGCTTCTAGCCACCCCAGGTTCGTGTATCGGATAGGGCTCCAACCTTTGTTGCAGGCTTTCTTTAGCATGACGCCCATGACGCTGAGAATGACAGTCAGATGGCTGGTTCGCGAAGTAGAACAGCGACAACATCAGCATCACTGTTAGATGCCTGTCAGTATAAAAAGTAACCTTTGTAAATGTATATCTATATAGCCCACATCATCCTCGCGCATTTAATTTGTTCTGGAATGAATGTCCGTCAGAAGATGCAATTGAGTTGAGCTTGTGAAGGCTGACTCTTATCATGATGCTCAGACGTTGCCCACTGGCCATTCCGAGGGAAGGATGTATTTGCAAAACTGAGTGTTTGTATTGGTATCTGACAGTGTCTCTATTCCTAGCGCTGAGAAAGTTTACATGGCTGGACAGGGGGCTTAACTCACTGCTGAGTATAGATGCTTCCCGATGGTAGCAAGAGTTCAAAGGTACTGGGCGATCCATATTTTGACACAGACTCCATACGTAGCAGTCGAGGGGCGCCGAGGCTTACCCCGAGTATCCAAGAACCGCTAGCAGAGACATTGTCAACATGCGGATAAATTTCACCATTAGAAGCTAGGTGAAGGAGATGTGTCTGGGTCTCCTCTTCGACGGGATAGACTGATCGAAGACGATCCAATGCCTGAAAGAACTCAGGCGCCTCAACATCACTCCACGACGATACGTGGGTTTCTCGAAAGTGTTTGATAACGCCGTCAAAATGACCCTTTCAAAACCAGCTTAATAAATGCAACCGCCGCGTAGAGTGTTAAAGTACTTCTTCAAATTGATAATATTCATCGGGAAGGAAGGCGGCATTTAATGATTTAGGCACGCGAGTCTGGCTGCCTTGCTGAGATGCCATGAAGTTCTTGCGCCTTCGCTGCATGCTTCTGCTTTCCATCGAATCCAGCTTTTGCAACCCAGCCGCCAACAGGACCCGTTGTTCTGTAACATTGAAGAAGTCCGGAATGAAAGTGAAGTCACTGGGGAGAGTGGAGCTTGATCGGGCACGCGCATGAAGGGGGAGACTAGTGTTGTTTAGGATTTGCCGTCGACATGTGGGACGCAGTAAACGCATCGTTTCGCCATGTCATCCCGAATGTTTCTGTTAAACTTATTCTTTTGGTAACAAGTTCGTACGAATTGTGTCACAGTCTCCCACGACCCACTCAGTTGCCTCATTTGTCCATCTCGATTGTTTCCGCTGTCACATCCCTTGAGACGGCCGCATGAATGTCGAGTACACCGTCGGAAGGTGGTTCAAAAGAATCGGAATCGCAAGGGAATTCCGTGTATGCCGCACTGGCACGAACAATGACACGTAGTACTGCGCTTTACTTTTCCCGACCAGTGCGTCTCTTTCGCCCATCCAAAAGTACGTTGTCACGTCCGTCATGCATAGATATTGTCCACTTACTTTGGTGCACTCCTTAGTGAGTGGATGGCACCTACTCAGAGGTCTTGCCGTCCAGGAAGGCTCATCTTTGACACCTCAATTTCTATCTCAATTGGTCAAGACGCAAGGGGTCTGTCTATTCACGTATATCGGAAGTATTACATCACGCATTTACATTCGCCGTGTACACTCTACCTAATCTAGTTCATGGTCATTCCAAAGCACTTCTTTCCTCCGTTGATCGTCAACGCTTTGCTAGGCACTGTGTTGTGGACCACCTTCTCAGTGACCTCTGACGCCCTCGGACCCTGTATGTCACATTACCCGATAAGTGTCGCCGCTATATCAGGCGCGGCTGCGGGTGGTGCCCAAGCTGTAGTGGCCGCACCAGCTGAGAACGTTCGTCTGGCAATTGAGGGCGGCTCTGTGAAGGGCGGTTGGTCTCATGCTTGGAAAGACGTTTTTCGCGGGACATCAAAAAGCATGTCGCGCGCAAAGCGGGACCAATTGCAAGAGATCCGTCAGGTCCGCGATTGGATGAAGGAAGTCCGTGACATGGCAGGACGAGGTTGGGATGGTTGGGGTTGGGGTCTAGCCAAGGATGTGTGTGGTAAGTCCTATAAATCGTGCAGTTTTGTCGTACATCTCAGTCCGAATTCAAGGCTTCGCTGTGTTCTTTTCGATTTTTGAAATTACTCGGCGCGTGGCAGTTAAGACCAAGTCATTCACTCAGAAAGTTGTGGAGTACTATCATCATGGAGATGATGAAGGCCATTCGGTACAACGTCATGTGCCTCGTCTCGTTCATGGTGTTACTCTGGTATCGGGGGGTGCTATCGCTGGATTGGCATATGAATTGTCGAGCCGGCCATGGGATGTCGCCAGAAGAGCTGTGTACCTCGATCAAGTACATTCTACCGCAGCTCGTACACAGAAGAAACCCATGATTGCTCTTTTCCTAAGGAAAGTCAGCGACGATGGCTTTTTAGCATTCTTCCGAGACCCCAGTGCCAACGACCAGGTCAGAGTCCCTCAGGGATCAAATCGACAAAAGGTCCATGCTGCATTACGGACACTGGCGAGGGTGGGTCCATGGGGCATTGGGTTTCTAGTTTGGGAGGCGTTTGGTCCTGGAATCTCATAACTCACGGGACAGCATTCGCGGCGCAGGATTCATTTCTTCATGGGATTCAGAACTCCGAGACACCATCCATGATTAGACTCCCCCATTACAGTACTTCTACTGCTCTACTATCATCAGTACTACAGCATGTGCTTATCCTGCTAATAGATCAAGTCACTGGATCTAGCAAGTCTGTCTCGGCCTCCTTGAACTTCCACGCTAACTGGAAGGCTCGATGCTGTGTATGGTATCAGAATCACATCAATATATTTATCGGGCGGGTGCATCCCGCCTAACCGTCCCGTTTTATTTTTCGAATCTGACAGCCAATTTACTATGAAGACACTATTGGTCAACCTCGAGGATGTGCTCCGTGCTCCGTGTCTTACCATAACATTAAATTGATCCAGACTCCGGGACTACTTCATGTCATCAAGTCTAGTGTTCCTATCACTGTTCTGTCGGTATGAAGAATGAGCTCAATCACGACTATAATTGACAAACCTTGTGGAACTTTACATATTTTAAGTCTCTGTATTGTACTTTCTGC
>QLPN01007253.1:0-28299 GCA_003314395.1 Albatrellus ellisii
GCGTTTACTGCAAACTTTTATTGTTTTAATTTTTTTACAAAACTATCCCGATGTGTAAGCTGAGCCATATGCGTAGTGGCGCGCTTAGCGCACCGCTGACCTTACCCTCAGGCCTCCCAGATGTCCCATCGAGCATATATTGAATTTCAGAACAGGTACATACGCATCATTGCTGTTATACATGTAGCAACATAGGCGTACATTTGTAAGAATAAATTATGTGTGATCTGGATATGATTCCTGTATATATTGTAGAGGATTGAGTTGGAGACTTGTTAGGAAATGTCAATTATGCGGGATGTAACAATAAGAGTGATAACCAGACACTTGTGAAAATACAGTATCTGCGGTGGCAATAATAGAATAATGGGAAGAAATCACAAAAGCATACAATAAGGCTCTACTAACTATTGGGCGGCTTACAACTGCACTATTAACAAGGTGAAAGCAAAATAAATCATACAGCTAGATAAAACATATGCAAAAAGAGATCGCGCGGTGCGCGCCGACAATCACTGAGTTGAGTAAAGTGGAAGGTGAATTTGAATGGTTCGCGCGCAAGTGCTGTTGGAATTGCAAATGGCGCATGCACGACTTACTACTTCCATTTTAGGCAACTCGGCAGAAGCCGGCGCGCACGCAAACGTTCGTCTTCAAGCCTCTGCAGAAAACATATGATTTCAGACATTTTTCGATCACTCTGCTGTTGGAATTACAAACTGGCGCATGCACGACTTACTATTTCCTTTTTAGGCAACTCGGCAGAAGCCGACGCGCGCACAAACTTTCGTCTCCTCTCCGCAGAAAACATATGATAACTACCTAGTTTCTCGATCACTCCGCTACTGTATAGTTCCCAGCCACAGGTAGTTTATCTAGCCTGTTTACGATACCCCGCCTTTTTTTCCCTCAGTCCTCGTGTTGTTTTCGAGACTGAGTGCTTTTGTCCTTGATCTTAGGACGTCTTTTTGGTGTTTCTTGTGCAGAAGAACACCTGTCTATAATAACCCTTTGTTATTGCAAAACCTGCTACTATACAGTTCCAAGCCACAGGCGATATATTTAGTCTACCTGCAATAGCCCATTTTCTCCTTCAGTCTTCGTGTTGTTTTCGAGACTGAGGTCAGTACTCACTTGCTATGCCATTCATGTTATATGTCTTCTCATTATTTCTCCCTGTAGAAAGAAGAGAATGTATTCTACAGGGAGAAATAATGAGAAGACATATAACATGAATGGTGTAGCAAGTGAGTACTGACCTCAGTCTCTTCATAGAAGATTGAGGGAAAAGAAAACTATTTGAAGGAATCTTTTCATTAAGTAAGGTCCATCTATATTGTCCCTGAGTCCAGCAAAAATGTCTCTGTGGCGCAATGCACTATTCATGCTGTTGCACTGGTGCACTGTTGTATGCCACTGTAATCTCCAACATGCCCACTCAGCTAGTGCACCAGTGAATGCCCATGCTGGAGCAGAACTGTTAGAATTGCAAACTGGCACATGCTTGACTTACTACTTCCACTTTAGGCAACTAGGCAGAAGCTGATCTGCACACAAATTTTCATCTCCAAGTCTCCATGGAAAACATATGATTACAGCTACTTTGTTGATCACTCTGCTACTGTGTAGTTCCAAGCCGCAGGTATTTTATTTAGCCAATTTACAATAGCTGATCTTTTTTCCTCTCAGTCCTCATGTTGTTTTTGAGACTGAGGTGAGAACTTACTTTACATTTCTTTAACTTACTTACTGACTGGTATCAGTGTTTGTTGTCCTTGTTCTTTGGACATCTTTTTGGTGTTTCTTGTGCAGAAGAACACCTGCATATATAACCTTCTTTATTACAAAAAGAACTGCTCATGCTTCTGCCATGCCAGCCCCTTCATTAGCACATCTGTGACCTGCTCACCCATCAGACTGTACTCCAGCTCCAATTCACCATTAGCATACTTCTCACATAAGAAATGGTACTGCACATCAATGTGCTTGGTATGTACATGACATGCCAGATTTTCTGTGATGGTGATGGTGGATTGATTGTCAATCTGGAGAATCATAGGAGAGTCATGAAGTTCACCAAGCTCAGAAATGAGGGTGCAAAGCCAGACAGCTTCTTGTGCAGCATGTGTGCCTGCAATGTATTCAGCTTCTGTGCTTGAGAGTGTCATCAAGGCTTGCTTGTTGGAGCTCCAGCTGATCATGCTGCCAGAGAGAATGAAGATGTATCTGGAGATTGCTAAGAGTGGCATATTGGATAGTCTTAGGGAAATTTTGTGATAACTATACCCCTGGTAACAAGGTAATTGTTGTGCACTTGTATTGTGTAGTAAGCATTCCTGATGATAATGAAGAGAGGGATCAATGAGATAGTGATGAGGATGACACCACTGATGACTAAATGAGGATCCAGAGTGACAAGTCTAGGATGTCTTAGCAATGCTTAGAGATCTTAGACTTAGTTCTTAGGGTTTGAAGTGAGATAAAGGTGAGCTTAGGTCAAGCACAGTATAGGAGAATCCCTAGATTGTGAAGTTGACAAGACTAGGGTTTAAGACCACCAGGCTTTCAACTACTTATACAAAATTGGAGTTCTAAGAATAGTACAAGTAGTTAAGGTTCACAGATCAATGATGATTGCACAGCAATCAACAAGACCATGTGACCAAGTCATGTCCATTGTTATGAGGCACTTGCTTAGGCACCTTGTAACAGACTTGTTTTCTCTTTTTATTTTTATTTTTATTTTTATTTTATCTTACTTACTATAAGTGTAGTATTAACTACAGTTGTTGAGCTTAGCCCCAACTTATAGTAAGGACTCTATCTCCTTTATAGTACTACAGTATTTACATATTGCACTGTAATTTTTACTCCAAGTACTATAAAGCTTCTTTATCTTTTTATCTTTATTTGTTTATTTATTTACATTCACTTGCTAAAGACTATCACTATACAATTAGCAAGGACTCATATTATCTCGTCTCTGTTTACCTTTGTTTATCTCTCATTCATTTCACACTTGTGGCTACATTTACTTTAGCTTACTATGGATGTGACTTGGTCACATGATCTTGTTGATTGCTGTGCAATCATCATTGATCAGTGAGCCTTATTTACTTGTACTATTCTTAGAACTCCAATTTTGTATAAGTAGTCGAAAGCCTGGTGGTCTTAAACCCCAGTCTTGTCAACTTCACAATCTAGGGGTTCTCCTATACTGTGCTTGATCTAAGCTTGCCCTTGCTTTCCTATATTCTAAGAACTAAGTCTTAGATCTCTAAGTCACTCTAAGCATCGTTAAGACATCCTAAACTCATCACTCTGGATCCTTGTTTAGTCATTGGTGGTATCATCCTTGTCACTATCTCATTGATCCCTTTCTTCATCATCATTGGGAATGTTTACTATGCTTACCAAGTGCACAACAACTACCTTATTACCAGGGGTGTAGTTATTGCAAACCTTCCCTAAGACCATCCAATAGGCCACTCTTAGCATCCATGGTAAGCTAAGGTAAAGTAACTACTAGTGCAAAATGAATGAGAGATAAACAATGACAAATAAAGATGAAAGGCAAAGCCCTTGCTATATGTATAGTGATAGTCCTTAGCAAGTAAGTGTGAAATAAATAAATAAAGATAAAAAAGGAGAATAAGATGCCTTATAGTACTTAGAGGTAACCTCTGCTGCAGTAATACTACAGTACTATTAGGGTAAGATGATAGAGTCCTTACTATAAGTTGGAGCTAAGCTCACAGCTGTAGTTAATACTACACTTATGGTAAGGAATATAAGAAAAAAAAAAGAGAAAAAAGAAAAGAAACCATTATGAGGTGCCTAGGCAAGTGCCTTGTAACAGAGATGGATTGCCTGTCATTGACATTGGCTGCCAAATCAGTGTCAATGAAGCCTGTTAACTCACCAAAGGAGTTGCCATCCAAGAGGAGTGTATTGCTAAGAGTGGCCTATTGGACGGTCTTAGGGAAGGTCTAAAATGTTACTCCTGGTAACCAAGGTTTGGATATTGGCTTGATGAACGTAATAGATGTTCCGAATGACGATGAAAAGTGGGATTAACAATATAGTTACGAGGATGATTCCACCGATAACAATACGAAGATCCAGTTTGACTTTAGTGTAAGAGGTCTTAGTGATTTTAGAGTTCTTAGACTTAGTTCTTAGAGAAGAGTGAGGTTATAGCGAGCTTAGGTCAAGCGCAGTGTAAGGAGAAGTCCCTAGATTGTGAAGTTGACAAGACTGGGGTTTAAGACTGCCAGTTTGTCAACTATTTATACAAGACTAGTGATCTAAGTATAGTAAAGTTGCGCAGTAAGGTGCAGTAAGTAAACGAATATGCGCAGTAAAGTGCAGTAAGTATGCGTCCATGTGATATAAGTGGCTCAGCCACAAGCGTGTAATGAACCAGGTATAAACAAAGGTAAATAAGAACGAGAAAGGGGAGTCCTTGCTAATTGTATAGTAATAGTCCTTAGCAAGTAAATGTTATAATAAATAAAAGAAAGATAAAAGAGAAAAAGATAAGTCTAATATAGTACCTGGAGCTAAGCTCACACTTAAGTATGTAAATACTTAAGTACTATAAAAGAGAAAAGGAAATATGAGTCCTTACTAAGTAAAGTGGAGCTATGCTCACACTTGTAGTAATAATACTACACTTTACTAGTAAGTAAAAAAAGAAAAGAAAAGAAAACCATTACGAGGTGCCAAAGCAAGTGCCTCGTAACATGTATGGTGTGCTGTGGTGCATAAATACTGGAAGGTGTGGTTTAATGCACAAAAATGCATGTCACCTGGTGTTATTGTATGTTGGGTGAGGATGCTGATGGTGTATGCTAAGTTGGGTCACATCCCTAGCATCACATACGTTAGTGCACCCACTGCAATCTGGTACCCATGAACATCTGCAGTCACTTCTGGAGCATTGAGCTTCATGAGTTGCTTGTTTTGGAGTGATGGGGTGACCATGGAGTGTGTGTTGTGGTGACCATATCTGCAAAGAACATTGTTGATGTATTTCTGCTGGGAGAGGATGATGGTCTTGCATTTGCAATCCTGTGTGACCTGCATGCCAAGAATCCAGCTGATTTTGCCAAGGTTGGTCATGTTGAAGGAATGTTTGAGTGCCACCTTTGCATTTTATATTTCATTGATACTGTGAGATGCAAGGACAATATTGTCAACATAAAGCATATGAACTTGCTGGATGTGTTGCATTTTAGAAAGACAGAGTGGTTGGCATTTGAGCACATATAACCTAGCACTTTGAATTCCTTCTTGATGTGCTCATACCAGACACATCCACCTTGGCACATGCTGATGAAACAGGGGCAGGGTTGCAAATGGTAGGAAGACCATAACCATGTATATGTAGGCTTGCAGCCACATGATGATAAGTAACAGAAGCCAGGGGACCATAGTCCAGGGGCTTGACATCTGATAGAGGGAGAGAGATAATGACTGTTATGAGGCACTTGCTTAGGCACCTCATGGAGGCTTGTCGCTGGTAGTGCTAGGTAGGCAGGATGGGTGTACAAGGCTGATGCCTGCTCAGTGCTCCATGCAGTCGCTTTATAGATTTTTTGAGACCTTGGCAGGACAACTGTTTGGGATGGGATTTGAGGAGCCCATACCATAGCATACGCACACACTCTGAAAGTGGGAATACAAGAGAAATCTAGATGATTGGTCTAACAATCCTGAGGGTGCCTTCACCCAATCCTGCTCCTTGTAATTAGGTCTGGAAAACACATTACAAATGGTTCAACACTGCCTGTAGCTGACTGGTATAAAGGCTGGAGATTCAGCCCACCCACAGGGTCTTGGTTTTGCAATAAAGAAGGTTATATATACAGGTGTTCTTCTGCACAAGAAACACCAAAAAGATGTCCTAAGAACAAGGACTGAGGAAAAGAAAAAGACAAGCTATCGTAAATAGGCTAGATAAACTGCCTGTAGCTTAGAACTGTATAGTAGCGGAGTGATTGAAAAACTAGCTGTAATCATATATTTTCTGTGGAGGCTTGTTTGCGCGCGCATTGGCTTCTGCCGAGTTGCCTAAAATGAAAATAGTAAGTTGTACATGCGCCAGTTTGCGATTCCAACACTTAGGTCCAGGCGGCACAGAATATCTATCTCGAGATGCTCACCACCCTTTTATCTATTTATTTATTTTTATCCAATCAACTTTGCACCAAACGAGAGGTCTGCACACGACAAAAGTATAGCGAGATACAATGCCCCATTTTTGAGGAGCACTATTGAAACAATCAAGTTGCATGCAGCTATACAAAAGACAACGGCACAATGAAGTGGTGTGATGTGATGACACAAAACCTGGTATGAGACCAAAGCTGGACAAGAAAATGAAAGAAAACAGCAAGGGACATGAGTAAAGCAAAACAACAACTAGTGAGAACAAGGAAGATGAAAGCAAAAGATGAAAGAAGTAGCTCCTATCACACAGTGGTTTCAACCTAACCTCTGAATGAGGAGGAGGCCAACGTCCATGGATTCATGACAAAACTGCCATAGTCTGAGGATGACTCCTCATTCGTCCCATTGTAACCAATCCAACAATGGCCAAACAATCGAACAAGAGGCAAATAGCTGCTGTCCTGTGCAAGACTAATCTCGAACGCTGTTAGGGTTTAGCGTACCGGAGTAGCCAAACACCTATAATCAGGATTAACAGGGATCTCCGAGACGAACGCGAGAGCAATACTGCGATTGCGACAAGAGGACAAGTGACAAGATATACAAAAGGAGGCCAAGATGCCTGTATACGACGTATAGTGAGTCTGTTTTATAGTATTCGTATCTGCTGCGGTTTGATGATCATGAGACAAAGGATAAGCATAATGAGGGGGGTTACAGCCCCTTGATCACTCCACTGCTGTGCATGTGGAGTGGAATGTCATAGAATACAGGAGAATGAAAGAAAAATAAAAGTGCGTGCCTCTGGTTCCTGACAAACGCCGTCCGAGATGACAACAAAGGTTTGAGACTCAATGACGAGTCAGGAAAATCCCAAACTACAGATAGCCAGAGTCCTAAGCAGGACTCACCTTGAACAGTGTTCGGGGCAATAGTTATGTGTGGAGTCTTGAAAACACGATGGCGAGCTCACTATTGTTGGTTTTTCATTCGGTTTACTCCACACACACCTCACATACCCTAGGACATCTTACCTACTCATTACATTGTACCTACATCCGCCTTCTACACTGGCCCTGTTACCATTGAAACACATTCAGCCACTGCTACTTAATCACACATTTACTATATGAAGACTCCATGGTCCGTGCACATCACATCCTCAAATTTATACTGCACTACTTGTATCTTGAAATGACATGACTTATCCTCATCCAACTCAGTGTAGCCCACACATGATGTTTCATCAAATTATGGGCCCTGCCCAGCCTATGCAAACTTGCCTCAACACACTCTCCTCTCTGTTGAATGCTCTATACTCTTAAACTGCTTCTTACACTCATCACCATCTTCTCTATCATCACCACCTCTGATGCTGTATCTGTTCCAAAAATTGACATCAAACTTGGAGGAACCTCAAATTACAACCAATGGGCCAGGCTGGTCAGAGCTGCCCTCACCATCATGGGAGTGTGGTATACAGTCACCTCTTCTAAACCAGCAGCCAGTGTCACCACAGAGACAAGCCCCGATGGTACTACCTTCACCATCGACAATGAGATTGAACGTGCGCAGTGGGACATCGATAACACTGCAAAGGCAGTCATGAGCATGAACACTATGGACACAATAGGAACACTTATCGAAAGCGACAACCTCACCGCGGAACAGAGCTGGACAGCCCTCAAAGACGCATATGGAAAGCAGAGTGCCATGGCTACTTTTATGGATTACAAGCCCCTATGCCGGTGCCAGCTAGATGTCACAATTCCACTCGCTCCACAGCTCGACATGCTCATCACAATTCGTGGTCGCCTCATTAGCTCCGGCGTTACCATCACTGCGCAGCACTTCTGCATGATTATGCTTCAAGCGCTTCCCGATTCTTGGTCACACCTAACCGACACAATCCTTGCATCATCCGACCTAGAGCACATGGATCCGCTCGTCATTCGCATGTGCATACTCAATCATGAAGCTCTCACCACCGCTCGCTCTACGCTCTATGGACTCAAGAGCCAACCACCCGCAAATCATCGACCTCGGCTCAAGTGTTCGAATTGTGGATGAACCAATCATCTTGTAAATCGCTGTCGGGCATTGCATGGATGACTGGATCAGGACAAAAGGAAAAAGGTTACTGGGACTCCACCTACTACCTTGTATTCGAATAGTGTCGAATCTGTAACGGCCTGCTTCTACCCTGCGCGTGAGCAAGACATCTGGATGCTAGACTCCGGTTGTACGGATCACATCATGCCCTACCAAGAAAACTTCCTCAGCTACACACCTGACGCGACCAAAAACCGTGCAACTTGGAGATAACTCCACTATACCCCGCTTGGGCTCTGGGAAGATACAAAGTCACACAAGGAGATCAACAAGTACACATTATCCTAGCCGATGTACCGAATGCTGGGCATCGTTTCTTATCGATTAGCAAGCTTGATGGTCTCGGTTACACAATTATACATGTCAGCGGGCGGTGCACTATCTGGAAAAACGGCTTCACATATTGTTCTGGTGTCCTACGCCAAGGGAATTACTGGCCGACCTTGACTACACCACCATCATCGCATGGGCTCTACACGGCCAGTGCCTCTACCGGTACCTGGCACCAGCGGTTCGATCACCTTTCAGAACACGTTGCACGTCAGATGACACCTGCGCAAGTTGCAGGCTCTGAACACACCTCGTCTGCATCCATTCATCCATGCACTGGTTGCCTTAAGGGAAAATGACGCGACGACCATTTCCCCAATCAAGCTCCCGAGCTCCGCACGTCTTGCATACCGTGCACTCCGACCTCGTCGGACCCATGCGAGTGAAATCCTTATCCGCAACGTCTACTTCGCCACGTTTTTGGACGATATGGGGTAATGTATGGCCTATTAAGTAAAGGTCAATTTACCATCACGTTTAACCACTTCCTCACCTAGACCCCACGTCAGACGGATAAGAAACTCCGCGTTCTCCACACTGATAGAGGGGGGGGGATACATGGAGCCTACCTTCTCCGCTAAACTCGCGTCACTTGGGATAGAACATCACAAAATCGTGCCTTACTCCTCCCGGCAAAATGGCCACGCTGAGAGGTGGGACAGGACGCTCCTGGATTGCGCACCCTCCATGCTGCATGGGGCTTCCCTGTCGGCCGGTTTTTGGGAACACACGGTTCGCACTGCAGTTCACGTGTACAATCGCTCACCTATGCGTCGCCACCAGTGGTCTACCCCTCATTGGGTCTGGTACTCCAGCAATATCCCTGATGTGTCGCACCCCTGGGCCTTTGGTTGCAAGGTGTATGCCCACACCCCACCTACTCTACGGTCCAAGATGGAGCCGCACGCGCGCAAGATGGTGTTTGTAGGCTACGAGAACGGAATGAAAGGATGGGTCTTCTGGGACAAGGTCGCGCGCAAATCGGTAACAAGCCGCGACACTACGTTTGACGAACTCACCTTCCCGGCAACAGAATCAGCGCCGCTGTTCGTGTCAGACCTCTCTCCAATTCCTCCGCCCGTCACTCGTCCTGGCACTCATGCGTCTGATGTAGCGACAGTGACGATGGAGGAAACGATGGCGCACCTGTACACCTAGCACCAACCGTCTAAGCGCGTGCATGTGGACTGGAGCATGAGTAGTTATGCGTCGTAAGCCTCGCGGCTTCTTTTCGCCCCTGCACTGTGCCCCTCAGATATACTCTCCTGTGTGTGGGTCGCGGATGTGCAGTACTTCATCGGGGTTCAGCTGGAAGACTTCCTATTCCTAAAATTTGTTCACAGTATCTCGAAATCCGTTTTCAGGGCACGGCACTTGGATGGTGAAGGAGTAGATGATGAAGCCGGCATCACCTGTAGTCATCGATGTTGACAATATGGCTTGGTCCGAAATGTCATAGCCCAATGGGCCCCCAACAGATACTCTCTATTCCCTTTCGAAGAATAGTCTATTTATTTATTTATTTATTTATTTAAATTAAATAAACCAATGCTTCTCAAAAAGAACGCTGGTCCAGGCCCTCATAACGCTCGACTATTCACGATAGTAACCTTGATATGAAGCCGGCACGTCATGTGCTGTTTTTTGCATTGTAGCGCACAGGACCCGCAATTGCACAGGGTCATGTCACGCAGTTCTGTTGTGTCAGGGGCAGTACAGAATCGAGCCAGGAGACAGCTGTTCAGGAACTATGTCGGCATATCGGCAGGCGACACAGAAGACCCCCAGTACATAATCGACCAGTGCGCAGCTCAGAACAGCCTCTGTTGTTGTCTGTTCTCTTTCGACGCCTACTCGTTTAAGTTGATAATGGCTGTGCCGGAAGGCCATTTCCCAGAACCGTGGAGAACGAGCATGGTTGCGCTCTAGACTGCATCCATCAGAAGAGCAACGGGGCGTTGCTGTGACGGGCTAGACTCGTGATCAGTACGATCAAGGCGGGCAAGGAGAAATACTAGTCGCGATCGACAGTCCTTGTGCCTTGTAACATGTTGTGATGCTAGCCCATGCTTCTCAGGTATCATACACATTTAGGACATTCCAAAAATGACGATCGATTTCCTGTGGGCAGCATAATCTCAATCAGGATGTTTACATCTCAGATATAATCTCTAGCAACCAAATAAGCTTATGGTAGTCATCGACGGGGTATAGAATTAGGAAGAGGGTAGGGGGTAATGAGGTAACGTGTAGAAAATGTGACAAATAAGAATGAATATAAGTTAGACATGCCTCGTGCGCTTCGATGTGCTGGCTATGGACAGTACATCTTCCTCACCGTCAGTGACTCTGTGGCGCTTCCCTCCAGAAACATGAACAGGCAGCGCAGTCCTCCTCTGCGACATCCGTAAGACAGGGTCTGATGATGGGAGGGTCAATGCAAGGACTGAGGGTGGTGGAGGAGAGATCTGAGGAGGATGTATGACAGGCCCGTCCAACAATGTATCTGCCTCCATGGCCAAAGTTTCCTGAAGGTCTGTTATCGCGTTGCCAATAATGGCAAGGAATGTGTCATAATTTGTTGTAGCAGTTGCAAGATAGGATTCCATATTGCCGTCTACAGCCATAGGCTTGCGGAAAACAGGTCTCAGGGCTTCATCAACCTGTATAGTGATTTGGCGAAAGAACCGGGACAGCGTGTCTAGCAAGCGGTATGGCATCAAGCCAAGCGACGGATGAAAAGTACACACGATTGGGCGGTGAATGAAGCTATGCTTGGACATAGCACAGATAATAGTCTTGTCGCTGTTCCACATGCCCAACAATTGGCGAGATTCCTCGTCGACGTGATACGACCTAGGGTCAGGACTGTACACGAAGAGGACATGACACAGCACGTAGAAGAACGACTCGAGATCGTCCATGGCGTCATGAGGACGAAGGTGCGGAGACGGCGACTTCAACACCTTATATGACTGGTACATCCGCGTTCCCTGCGACGTCGGTGCCATCAGACCTCGAAAATCAAGAAATTTATTCCTGTCATGCTCACCGTCCTCAGGTCCCCCTGGGTCATCAGCGCAGGCGGGAACGTGATGATTTTTGCCATATCGAAGTCAATCAACCTGCCTGTGTTCCCTGGACCCCCATTCGCATCCAACATGATGTTACCAAGACTGACATCCCGGTGCAAAACATGCCCATAGAACAGCAGATTTTGGTGACCTAAAAGTGAGAGTAGCTCAGTGTTAAAGGTGTCATTGATGCCAAGAATCTCATAAGACACTCACCAACAACGGCATCTCGAAATGCCATCAACAGCTGCTCACCAGAAGTAGCCTCGAGGAGGGTCCCAGAGTAGAGAAGAAGGATGATACGACAGAAGACGCGATCAGAAAGCGCCGTGAGTTGATTGAGTCCAGCCACACTGGCCTGGCTGCAACCGGTCGAACCACTGCCAGCAGCAGTAGAGAATATCAGCACACCCTGTACTGGGTCTCCAGGCCTGCGCGAGGTAATGTCGTAGCCACGAACGTCGCTGATGGTCTGCATATCCGAGTCTTCCTGGTACGCGTATATCTGCCCAAGCCCCTGCATCCCGTAAGCCTTGATCAACATCTGCGCCTCCGAGTCTCGATCCTTTGCGCGCCAATACTCCTTTATGAGATATCGCCCCCGGTGGCGTAATAACAAGTAGTTCCTCGTCCACACACAGCATGCCTATTGGTTGCTAACTCATCCAGCTCGAACTCAAGTGGAGCCTCGAGGCGGGTCGTTTGTACTGCAGTGCCCGAGTTGCCCAATGTTGGAGCTGTTGACACGATATGCAGATTCGAGTAGAGGGCCCTTGCCTTGAGCCCGCTTAAACCTGCATCGTACCGCATCGTCGTATCCAGCCCAATAGTCCCGTCATCTGCGTAGAGTAGTAAAATGGCATAGATGAAGAGGTGAGGATACTCGTGGATGTCGATGAAGTCGAAGTACGATGGTCCAGCCCAGTTGAATGCATTCCTGTGTTTGTATTGTGCTTTATGTCAATGATGTTGTGAACATTTGAGTAGCAAAATGGTTTTGTCATGATTTCATCCATATCCATGTCCGTGCTCAACACCCTCCCTGTTCACAAGATCACGATATCCGGGCCTGTGCATATCACGTCATCCTTATCGACATTGTAAATGATAAACTGCTTACTGATGTCTATGGCTTTTGCTTTCCTCCCTATGATTTCCTCCTCGAGGCTGAAGTGGCGGGCAATCTTCTTGATGATCGTCACAGATGGCCTGTACGACACACTTTTGAGGGTGTCTTCATCAGCAGGTATGTTCATCTGACTGTACAAGCCTTTGTGATACTCATCAGTTTCCCGAATCAAGTTCTCCATTGCTAACCTGATGAATGCTTCAGGATTCTCGATGCTCCTGCGTCCGTTGGTCTGGAGCATCTCCGGTATGAATGTGCTCAATCGATGCAGCAGGTGAGTTTCCAGTGCATGTCTTCCCCCTCGCTCTATCCAGCGGCCCTGAAACCCACCTTTGAGGAGTTTCTTGAGTTTATCGATCTTCTTGTCAGATGCCCCTTGGCTGCTGGATTTTCCATAGGGTATGTCTGACATACTGGATATCGACGGCATGCTGCTAGTTCTGTTAGGGGTGTGAGAGAGATTAAGGTTGGACTGGGCATGGAGTGGGTGACAGCAAACCTGTGGAGCATGCCTTTGATAGAGGATAAGCTGGGCTGGGTATGGTCGAAGCGGGACTGGGAGTAAGTGCTAGTCGATGCAGACCGATCATGGTCAGTCATTGTCATTGCTGATGGATGGTGTATAGTGGATGCGAGCTCAGGCTGAGGGCGAAGGAGATGGTGTTTATTTCAAGGTGAGAGATGGTATACAATATATACACTTGTTAACAGTATAATATCCTCTATTTCTTCTTTGCCTACATGCTATGCAACCGCATCCATGACGGCGCGACGTTATCTAGATCATCTCCAAAACATGATGTGTGCTCCAGATGGGGATGCGGCGTTGGTCTGTCTCGATTACATTCTGATTGACCTGACATTACTTCTGTCCAGCAGGAACATCGATCATCATTAGTGGCATACTGGGCATAGGGCCTTTGTGTGCTCAGATGGGAGGGCCACAAATGATTGTGGACAGACCCCTGGAGTATTGGGAGATGGCACATTGGTACCAGTTTATCATCCAGGCGGGGTCAAAACGTTTACAAATCAGACATGAAGTATATTCTCTGTTGAATTGTCGACAGCATGTCCCCTTGTCCGAGCTTTGTAACTTTTCCCTCCCGAAATGGGAACGGGTGGTGCAGTCCTTGCAGCGCCCATATGACAGGATCTGATAACAGGAATGCCTGTCTTGGCATGCATAGCCAGGCTGCGTCACGGGAGTATGTGCAAATGCCATGAATTGAACGACGAAAGTCCTGTTGCATCTCGACACCGATGATCACGGCATATGATATCGATTTTGTTGATGAGCATCATCAAGATGGGGAAGCGATTCGGACAATCATATCAGATGATCTGCAATTATAGTCCAACTCGCAAGGAAGTATCCCCCTGCCGCTTACATGTCTGTTGACATTATTACCAGCGAAGATTGTTCGCATGCTATATATCAGGAAAACACTTACACAACTGCACCCTCCTGTAGAACCAGAAATAGCCCACAACGACGACCAGTAGACACTACACTATGCTATCTAGAAAAAACGTTATTGGATTGCCCCAACTTACCACGGCGACGACTCAGATGACTATCACGGCGGCAATTGTCTGAGTGAGCGAGTAGACACTGCTGCCGCCACAATAATTAGTTCTGTGAGCAACAAACCTGGAGTAGAATCCCTGGAGACCGTATCCGTCGCCACATCTTCATCTTGCGTGACCCGGTAAGGTGTCGACAAGCGACGCCAGCTGACATCAGCATTGCCGAAGTCTTGTTCAGCCGGCCCGTTATCCGTCCCCCGCATCGATTGCAGAATCCGAGTTCGGCTCGCCCAGCGTTATGACATTAAGTCGACGCGCGGGCAAGGCCTACCCCAGGCAAGATCTTCACATTAATCTTAGAAGGCATGTACGTATACACACACTGTCGTGTCTCACTACATGAGTTGCGGCTTCTTCGCCAGCGGTATAGACTGTATCGGTCTGGACGATATAGCCCCACGGGGGGGGGCGTGCCACACCGAGGCCGCTGCCCAGCGTCCGGCGCTGGGAAGGAGTGGGTCAACCCACTGCCGATGGACAGCCACTCAAAGACGCCAGGAGTGGGCGAGTCGCGTACTTTCTCATGTTCGCGCGCGACTCGAATGACCATGGGTACCGCTCTGCGATCTGCTCCGTTCAGGCCGCTGCAGCTGCTGTGCCCACCTACTCTCCAGCAGAATGGTTCATAATGATCAGGTGGGTCAGGACTAAATTTGTAAGCATGCAAGAGCGGCGACTGGCGTGGCTCAGGTGACTCCCACACTAGACGCTCTGTTCGCGACTCCATTCCGTCCCGCCGGCCTAGTCGTGGGGATGTTCAGAATGCACGTTGGTGTGATTGATGTTGATGGTGGCGTAGAAGAACCCTGAGGGAGGGGAGAGCGATAAGGACGATACAGCATGTGGTCGTCTTGTACGGTATCCCGTCTATCTTGTCTTCGGCTGCTCCCGGCTCTTGAGAGAATTCCTTGCGTCTATTCGTCCCCCATCACTCTTTCCTCTCACCACCATGGAGAAGCAGGCAGACGACTCCTACTTCGCCGCCGTCAGCGGAGCTGCTCGCCACCAGAGCATCGGCGACAGAAAGGCTGCCTCCGCCATCGGCTCTTCCGCCTCACATGACCTCGGCGAGTTCAAGTACGTCGCCCCCACCGACCAGGAGTTGCAAGAGCTTAGGCATGTCCCTGACACCATCAAGTGGGCTGCTTACCGTCAGTACTGCCATCCTGTTGCAATGCGTCTGCTATTCTGACACTATCGTTGCCGCTGGGCGCCAGTTATCGCGTTCATTGAGCTGGCTGAACGCTTTTCCGTGAGTGCTTTGTCGTCCACGGTTGCCAAGCGAGCCGCGACTGACCCTTTTCGTTCTACCACACAGTACTACGGTACGGGCTTTCTGCTAGCTTCCGCTGTTTTCTCCTTGTCTCATCACCCGTGGTGCGCGTGCAGGGAGCACTGCCGTCTTTGTAAGTGGTGCTTAGGGATAACATCTGTGCGCAATCTTACGTTCACGTGATTGTACAAGGTGAATTTCATCCAGCAGCCACTGCCACCAGGGTCACGGACCGGGGCCGGAGGTGCGAATGGGGTGTCGGGAGCTCTGAACCAGGGCCAGCGCGCCTCCACCGGTCTCACTACCTTCCTCGGCTTCTGGTGCGCCTTTCTCCAAACCCATCGCCGTTCTCTGACGGCCATGCGCCACCAGGGCGTATGTCACCCCGCTCTTTGGGGCATGGCTCGCAGACACGAGATGGGGTCGGTACAAGACGATCTGCATCTCCGTCGTTATCGCCCTCATTGGTCACATCATCCTCATAATCTGCGCCATCCCCCCCGTCATCGTCGACTCCAAAGGCTCCCTCGCCGCCTTGTCCATCGCCATCGTTGTCATGGGCCTCGGCACCGGCGGCTTCAAGTCCAACATCTCGCCCCTCGTCGCTGAGCAGCAGACGTTCGCAAGGGCCTACATCTCCGAAACAAAGAAGGGTGAGCGTGTCATCGTCGACCCCACCTACACTACCGCACGTCTCTACATGGTGCGTCCCGCCCTGTCTGACCCGTCTCGATGCGCTGAACTCCCCTGTCCAGTATTTCTACTTGTTTATTAACATCGGAGCGCTCGTCGGCCAGATATCGATGACTTACACCGAAAAGGTATGCATAGTGCTTGCGACATGTGCGCTTTGCATCTGACCGGCTCATCCAGTACGTCGGCTTCTGGCTCGCGTACACGCTGCCCACTTGCGTCTTCCTGCTTTGTCCTCTCATCCTCTTCATCGGCCGCAAGCGCTATGTCCGCTCCCCGCCCCAGGGCTCTGTCCTGGGAAAGTCGCTGCGGCTCTGGCGCCTCGCTGCCCGTGGCCGTTGGTCTGTGAGCCCATACAAAACGTACCGGAACATGACCGCCCCCGACTTCTGGGAAAACGTCAAGCCGAGCAGGTTCTCAGAAGTTGATCGCCCACGCTGGATGACCTTTGACGATCAGTGGGTCGACGAAGTCCGCAGGGGCTTCAAGGCCTGTGCCGTGTTCATCTGGTACCCCATCTATTGTGCGTCTGTGCCCTGCTCGAGAGCGCACGGTGCTGACGTGTAGACGAATCGTGCAGGGCTCACGTACAATCAGATGACGAACAACCTGACGTCCCAGGCCGCGACGATGGTCACGAACGGGGTGCCCAACGACGTCATCAACAACCTCGACCCGATCGCGCTCATTATCTTCATACCCATTTTCGACGCGTTCCTGTACCCCTTTCTGAACCGGGTCGGAATCCGCTTCACCCCCATCAAGAAAATTGCCGCCGGCTTCTTCACAGGCAGCGCGGCCATGGTCTGGGCGGCCGTCGTGCAGCACTACATCTACAAGGTAAGCGCGCCGGCACCATCCCTCCCGCGCTCACGGCTCACGCGGTGTCCTGCAGCGCAATCCCTGCGGGTACTCCGTCTCCACGTGCACGGACGCGGCCGGAAACGCCATCACGTCGGACCTGAACGTCTGGATCCAGTCGGGCTCGTACGTGCTCATCGCGTTCTCGGAGATCTTGGCGTCGATCACGGGACTCGAGTACGCGTTCACCAAGGCGCCGAAGAACATGCGCTCGCTCGTCATGTCCATCTTCCTCTTCAACACCGCGATCGCCAACGCCATCACCGAGGCTTTCGTCTGTGCGTGTGTACCCCCTTTGTGTGACTGACTGTTGATGCTGAAACGCGCGGACACGCAGCCGTCTCGGCAGACCCGCTGCTTGTGTGGAACTACGGCTCGATGGCTGTGCTGTCGTTCGTCGGGGGCATCGGGTTCTGGTACTCGTTCCGCCACCTCGACGCCGAGGAGGAGCATCTGAACAACATCCAGGAAGGCCGCTATATGAGTCATGAGTGAGCTGTGAGCGTGCGGGCCTGCTTTTGGGTCCTGGGCTATTTTCTTGTTGCTATCATTGTCAGTGTCGTTCGTTCCTTGCTCGCATGACCGTTGCTGCCAACACACACACACACACACACACACACACACACACATGTGCTTCTATATCTGTCAGATGGTTACCCCAATAAATGATGTTGTCTCCCCGGTGTTCATACCCGCAACCGGGGGTTATTATCACCCGCCGGGTTGCCCCGTAGATCTCGATCTCGATGTTGCCACAGAGATGCCGACGTCAGTCAGTTTGGCCATGACACCAAAGTCCCAAGGATCGTTCCTGGCGGGTCAGTGTGCATATGTATAATTGAATTATGGACGGCGGATTTCTTAGATACCAAGGCCTAGACTTGGAGTTGCCACGCAAGGAGAGCGTGGTGCACACATGCCACAGCGATTTTTGGCAGCCAAGGCAACGGGTGTGGTGCGACAACCCCCAGGGCCCGGTCGGGCACAATATACGTATATATAGAGAGTTCGCAGTATGCACGCGATCGACACTCCCCGCTCAATTATAACGATAACGTCACAGCGCCTGGCCCAGAACACCGCAGCCTCGCAGGGCAGAAACGAAACAGAACCGCCTCGGACGGCGAGCGTCCGTGCCTTGAATTCCTGGCATGAGACAAGTTTGACTGCTGTCATGCACCCCGCTCGTATCGCCGTACAACACCCCCGTCGCCCGAGATCCAAAATGCACCGTCTTCCGCTCGCCGGACGCACCGCACCGCCTCGACGTCCCCGAACACGAGCTCCGCGACCACCCGCACCCCCCCGCCCGCGCTGACCTGCACCACGTGCGGCAGCCCGTCCTCACCCCCAACCAACACCGCGTCCTCCGCGCCCGCGTGCCCGGGGGGTAGCAGCGCGATAGCCTCGATGCCTGCGCCGCCGCGGCGCCACGCCGCCCGCGGAGTCTGCGTGCCCGCACGCACGTCCCAGAGACGCGCCACGCCGTCCGTCCCGCCCGCGACGACGGCGTTGCCCAGCGCGTCGACGGCCGTCAGCGGGGCGCTCTCCTCCAGCCCGCTCCCCAGGAGCGCCACGCTACCGTGCGCACGGACGTCGTGCGCCTCGACCGTGCCGTCCGCGAGCGCGACGTACACCAATGATGAACCGTCGGCGGCAAGAGCTGCCGGGGGTGCGCGCAGACGCCACATAGCAGCTTGGGCAGAGGAGGGCAGGTCCCAGAGGCGCAGCGAGCCGTCGCGGGATGCGGAGAGCAGCATGCTGGGTGCAGAGGTGGGTGGAAGGGGCAGCAGCGCGGTGACTGGACGTAGGTGTCCGTTGAATGCTGTGGCGGTGACAAGCTCCTGGGCTGCACCAGAAATATGAGCGCGGGAGATGCAGACGGAATAGTCAGCGCCTGCAGAGGCGATGAGTGATGTGTCAGGGCTGGATGAAGGGAGGATGTGCAAGGCAGTGAGGGCAGCGCGGTGGATGCGGGCAGAGACTAACGGAGTAAGAGTGTGGGTTGGTGAGGATGCGTAAGGTAAAGAAGGCGCAGGGGAAGATGGGGGGATAGCGTAGAGCGAGATGGTGCCGTCGGTGTGTCCCGTGGTGATAAACGCAGGAGCTAAAGGTGAAGAGGGTGCAAGCGCGAAGGTAGGGAGTTGATGGGGCTAGGCATGGTCAGGACATGGCCAACGGTAAGCAATGACAAGGCCCTCACATGTCGTGGGTCAGAGTGCACAGGATCTGCATAGATCTGAGATGGGACGACGACGGCGGTGTCATCGATATCTAATGTGGCGCAGGAGGCAGCATATTGGTACTACTGGAAGATGATCAACAGTTTGGCACGAAAAGAAAGATCAGACACACATGGGAGAGGCGTCTAAGCCGAGTATGCTCTGAGGACGAGGAGAAGACGACGCGGTCGCGATCATGGTCATCGAGAGCGGCGTGGAGGTTGGTGTGGACGGAGGGGTGATTTAGCTTGTAGCAAGAAAGCCAGATATGTTCGGAAGGGACGACGGCGTTAAAAATATCGGTGAGTACGTCAAGAAAGTCGTGCTGAATTGTGGTAGAAGGGAGAATGACGGGAGAGGAGGACATGTTGTCTGCAGGGTTTGTTTGGCCCTTGTTTGTCTATTTTGGTACCAACTTTTTACATAACACCCCCTGAATCTACACTACACAAGCACGGTCCAAACTAATCCTTGTGGCAACAGCCTAATCTTTGAAATGCGGGTATATACAGGAATAGCATTGCCAGATCCCGATCATCGCTGTCTTTGGTATAGAACATTTCAGTATTCTGATTGCCATGCCTACCACCTCGCTAGGCTTCACTCGATGCTAAGTTTGTACTTTGACCTGCAACGACACAGGCACACAATTCAATCGCACATCAGGAGGGAGAGAAACGGCACCTACGTCTTGAACGTAGCCGTTCCGGACGTCGCCTCTGTCCCAGCCTGTGCACTGATCAGGTACTCCGATGCTGAGAGGATCTGGTTCTGTGTCAGGTACTGTACGGCATGGCTCAGTGCTCCGCGTGCATGTCGATCAGGAGGGCGGCATCACCCACCTGGAGAAACTCGTTCAAGTCCCCTTTGAAATGAGTGATCTTGCCTCCATCCGACGGCAGGAACGAGAACACGTTGTTTTCGCCGTTCGAGCCTGCATAAAGGTTCCTGTTCACCTTTGCATTAGCATAATTGGCAGTACCACACACAGGACAGCCCACGCACCATGTCCTGCCCGCGAGCGTGATGTTACTCATGGCGGCCACAGGCGTGCCGTCGGCGCGGTATTGCCACGCGATGGGGTTCGCGTTGAAGCTGGCGAGCCAAATCATGACCTCGTTCGCATTAGGGCCGCCCGCCGACATCGACGTGAACAGATCATACGCGACGTCCGCGATAATGCTCCCTTCTGCCTTCTGGCTCCACTTCCACGTCGTCTGCACGTGCACCCCCAGCGTCAGTTCTCTGTCACTGCGACGCCCATTTATATACACACGCACCGGCATGCTGGTGATCGCGCTCAACTGCGTGTCGAGGCCCTCGCCGAGCTGCATGTTAGTGTAGCTCTTCACCTCCGTCCCGCCCGTCCACGTCCAGTTCGCCATCCACGCGACGGTGTCCTCCTTCACGGACACCACCTGTGCGCAGCTCGAGCCCGCCGACGCGCCGGCCGCGCCCCACTGGTCCAGCAGCATCCAGTACCGCGAGGTCGTCGTGACCGAGTCCCACACCCCACAGTGCACAGATGTATCCTGCCTCCGCCAGTGCCGGTGCCCTGCTGCGAGCGTGAGCGCGCACTGGACGAGCACGGAAAGCGCGACGAGCATTCTGAGCATGTCTAGATGCGATTCGGTGCTATAGTATCTTCAGGGAGGAAAATCTGATAAACTGGCAGCGCGTATTGGTAGGCATTTATATAGGCCTTGCACCCGGATCACGCCGGATGCAGCTTCAGTGTCTGCGCAGCTAGCCATCCCGCACTGGTGCTATCAGCCGCCGTATGTCCGTGCACGCGGACAAGCGGGGTGAGTTGGTGAAACACGGGATGTGAGCTATATTCAGACGACACAAAGTTGTGCCGAGCCGACATCTCCGCCAAGACCTTGACAACGAGGAATGGAAAAGTTATCATGAGCGTGACGCTGGCAATCTGCAAAAAGAGCAAATGAGTAGGGCGTCCAGGCGTCAGAACAATCATGTCGAGCCAAAGAGGCCGCTCTGTCGTTCTTGAATGACCCGTGTCAGTGCTGCATCTGGAACTAATAGTCGTAGAGTCCTCAAGCACGTTAATTATAGAGCGAATACTTGTCGGGGGCGTTCATGGAAGTCTCAGCGAAAGGAAGGTGAAGCATTGTTGCCCGACATTGGCGTTGCGAAATAAGGAAATACAGACATTCAGCCCCTATAGAATATCAACTCGCAATGGCGCGCTGAAGGACATCGACGCTCACCGTCAATGGGATGCATCTGTAGAAGGCAAGGAAAGACGAAATTATTAATCAGACCTCAACCCTTTCACAGGGGACCACTGCTGTCATCAATAACCCAAGATCATTCCAAGTCCACAGGGTATCCACGTGCATGCATTCCGAACAACCCCAACACCTATACATGCACCATAAATTTACTGCCAGAGAGCCTCTCGTACGCCGATAGCCCACTTTTCCCCTCAACAGAACCGTGATACGAAAGAGGGAAAAAGGGATTATGCTGTACGACTAGACAAAGGTATCGGTCAAAGATGACATCGCCACGCTCGATAGCCAATGCGATAACGATCTGAGAAACAAGCACTACAATGAGATCGCGATATCGTAAAACATTGTAGATGCTGTATCTACACCGCACAGCACGAAAATAGCAATTCTAAATAGTGTAGGAGAAAGGAAAAAGAAAACGCGTCCACTGAAATTTGGCGGTGAAACCTATTTGTCCAGGACATCGACAACTGCGTACACGAGGGCATCGGCATCAACAAGCTCGCGAGACTTGACCTTGTCGCCCAAGACACTGACATCTGCGTCTACGAGGGCATCGACATCGGCATCAACGAGCTCGCGGGACTTGACCTTACGGTCCAGGACATCGATGTCGACATCCGCGAGGACGTCGGCATCGATATCAGCGAGATCCCTACGACGCATCTTGGCCAAGACATTGACATCTACGTCCGCATCGACATCGACATCGACAAGATCATCGCGACGCATACTTTTCTTGACACAGGCATCATGGGATGCGCTAACGGTATAATCTCCCTTGCACTCCGTCACAACGCACTTCTTGTGATGACATTGGACCGCTGCAACGTGGGGGATGGCAGCACAATCCACGCCATCGGCCTTCTGCTGCGACTTGGGTAACAAGGGGTTCGCCACCATGCACCCGCCACCTTGTGCACCAAGTCAGTACCTATGAATGCCATTGAACCAAAGCAGAACGTACAGCTCTCTAGTGCCGTCCTGGTATCAACACATTCTACTTTGTTAGAGCCGTAAACACCGCAAAGCTCTTCACCCTTCTTGCAAATCTTCTGCGCCTCATTCATTGTCAAGGGCTCATTTCGTCCCAATAGAGAGCGCTTAGATTGGCGAAGAGATCTCGGGACCGCAGAACCACAGCCCTAATAAAAGCCAAAATGTCAGAGATCACCTAAGGCTCTATAAGGAGAGACTGGCTTACGGAAGGGAAACTACCACATTGCCCATTGCACTCCTGGTATGGCGAAGCACAAACGCAAGTATCACCGTCTTTGGTATATGGGGCTTGACATTCCCATGCACACTCATCGCCTTTCTTGCAGAACTTCTGGGAATGCGGGGGATAGCTGCATTGCTTCGTATGAGAAGAGTCGCGCAGCTACAAAATTCGAGTTAGTCAAACTGTGTCGAGATGTCGAGCGGTAAATAGACAAACCATCCTGTTGGCTAGTTCATTAGCCTTTTCATTGCCGTACGCCTCAACCAGGGCCTCGAGACCGACATAGCCAGTGATTTCGATAGGCAGGGCAGAAACACACAGACAGATGTCAAGGTCGGCAGCGACCTTGACATCAACGCCTACGGCTACAGCCACATCAGCGTCGACGTAGAGGCAGATATCGAGAAGGGAGCGCTGTTGATGGTACTGCCGAAGACTGCGTCCGGGGATGGCCGAGACCGCGGAGAGGATGGAAAGAGAAGAAAGGACGCGGAGAAGACTGGGAGCGAGATGCATTGTTGGGTATGGTAAGGTAACAAAAAGAGTGACTGAGCAGACTCGCAAGAAGGAAGGAGGCCCGGGAGACAAGTGTAGACGTTGGGGACAAGGAAGAGTGAGAGAGACGGGGACATGGACGAGGATTATATAGTGCTGCAGGGCCAAGACGAGGGCAAGAATGGGGAGTCCGGAAAAGGAAAGTGAGCAAAATCAAGGCGGCGAGGCTTCGATGCTAATCGGCAGCGCGTTGTGACAACTGCCAATACGTCGTCTTCCATCTTCCACATCGAGCCGGCGTCCATTTTACGCAAGCCGTCTTCTCGGAACTCACCTCAGGCTCTCTCCCTACTATTACCTAGTATCCACAGTTCGCGGTCTCTGGCGTGACTTTGGTAGTGTATCTTGTATCCTGAATTCACCTTCTCTGTAGACCGCAGTTAGCAATACCACCTTGCTTGCAGACAAGAGGAATGAATAGAAGCAGTCACCTCACCTGATTCATGACCGTAAAAGTCCGTGCTCATCTCCCAAAACTTACGTCCCTCTCCCTTGATTGGATCATTTTTTCTACGTTATGCGATGACCCATGATACCGCTGCTGTGTCTGCCTTTTTTCATTAATATTTCGCGTTCAGCGGACATTACCAAGCTCACGTCCATAATCCCATCAATGTCCTCCCCACGCTTGATCCCCGTTCAACTGTCGCTCTGCGCTGTCTTCAGACCTGTCAGTCTCTCCCGCTGTTGCTCCTTGACATTTTGATGCATCAGCGGATCCCTTCAGAGTTCAGATCGTCAGGACAGTGTCACTTCCCTTCTGACCCTGTGCATCACGTGCACGCGGCTGCAACCCCCGGGGTTCTCAACTGCAACACGTCAATCTTTCCTCCACGCACTTCGCTCTGTAAATTACGATGTAGTCTCCATTGCCGACCTAACCAGACTATAGTCGTTCAGGTTTAAGATTACGACAATACTATTATCCCTTCAAATTGTCTGTAACACCAATTCAGCTGCACTTTGAACTCTAACCCTGAAATATATCCGGTACCGACAGCGGCTAGGGCCATCTTGATCAAATTTTAGTTAATAAAGACTAATTGTGCAAAAAGATTCACTAGTGGATCCGATGAATAAGGTGATGGTGAAAATTTACTGAAATTAATACTTGCGGACTCCGGACATCAAAGTATACTCCAAAAACCGCCTTCCGAAACCTACAAGTCGTTGCAATTATGATAAATTGGAGGCTAATCTGTGCACGCTGCGGGCTTGTCATTGGGTGTTGGAACGAACGGACCGACGATCACAACGACAATTCGTATAGCGCGTTTGTCATGGCAGCCCGGCAGGGTAGGAAGGGCAATCGCGCAAGGGGCGTACAAAACGGAGTATCTAGTTATATACCGTCCCATCCCTTCTGCATCGGTGCCTAAGCGCACGTAAGCGCGCCCCCCGGTCTCCAACACTGGATGATAGATGGAGTCGGTTAGCCACTGCCCAGAGTATTTATACTTTATTTTTCCTCTTATCAACAATTCGTCAACAAGCATCTTCTCAGACGGCATTCTCACAAAAGGAACAAGAACCAGCAAGTTCTTTCCAACTCATTACCTATATCTTACGAGAGTAATAACTCCTGGAACGGGGCAGATTTTTTGCACAAAAGTGATCGACACTATAAACAATATAGCCAACATGTGCTAGCGGTAACCATTTTGTTATTGTATTACGTAGTACACACACTGTGGCCCCTTGAGCTCGCATGGGGTAATGAATAACATCACCGTTCGATAACGTGTGATAGCCAATCGGCAGCTATGAGTTACATAATGAGTACCGCAAGTCGACAACCCTAGGTTTCGGCCGATGTGACAGTGATGGAACGCGTCACACCCACGTGTTACATCAGTTCCATGCATACCATGCCGCGCTTTACAAAGGAATGTGCTTTCAAATCACGAGGTTAGTGAAGGGAGGACATGCATAGGATATAACCGACATAGTAGAATGGATGGGCATAAGCATATACAAGTTCTTCGTTCGTATGTACCGTAATCAAAACTAGTGGGACAGACAAGACTTGAACCAACAGGGAACAATAAAACGGGCGAGGGGGAGGATGAATCCATTGGACAAGAAGTAGCTGAAGACTGTCATATATATGACCAAAAAAGATAATATGTAGGCTGGATAGAGGAGTGGGCGAAGCTGGTAGATAGATCATATCGTGCCATAATCGTGGACGACCCAGGGTGGACGGGACCGACAAAGTGGAGGAATACACGTAACACAGCGGAAAGGGGTACAACATGGCACTTGATCAATAAAAAGCCTCGCCAAAATCGATACAAATGCTTGCGATCCCGGTATACGACATTTTGTGTCTGGCTTCCCGGATAAGCGTATGAAAAGCCGTTTGCTCGTGGATCGATGGGGCGAGAACTGACGCATGGCAGGTAACGAAGCTTGGCTGCATCAGGCCTACGAGCCACCGCGACTCAAATAATCAATGCTAGTAGATGCCAGGAATGATGTACACCACTCACCATTGTTACTTGTTCTTCAGCAGCCGCCGCCTCGGCTTCTTCCTCTGGGTCCTCGAGGATGGTCTCGCCGCCGACATCAGCAACATCTTTCATCACCACTTCTCCCTGCAAATCGCCCCGCTAGAGCATTAGCGACATCTCTCAGACTGATAGATAAGAACATACCCTTGACGCTGGTTTGCGAGAGCCGGCACGAGAGGATGGCAGAGCCTTGGAGGGAGGCTTAGAAGGTGATTTGGGTGCTAGCTTGGGCGATGGCTTCACGGCAGTCATTGACGAAGGTTTGGACCCAGCCTTCGACGGCGGCTTCGATGTGGCCTTCACAGCATTGGATTCGGGTTTCCCAGACGCCTTCGAGTCTGGTTTCGCCTATTGGAGATCCATTCGAAGGTGAGCATGCGGGACTGTCATGAAAGGCATCATAAAAGTGGCCAGCAGCATCACCAACTCACCTTCTTTGAAGCAGCCGGTGCAGCCTCTCCATTAGCGACGGGTGCAACAACCGTCTCAGAGGGTGCAGCAGCAGCACCTTCATCAACCGCATCTTTCTCTGCTGCATCCTTCTCTGTCGCAGTCCGTTTCCTTCCCCGCGAGGACTTGGGCTTCTCAGCCTTCTGCTCCCCCTTTTCAGCTTCCTTTGCCTCTTCAACAGAGGCCTCAACCGCAGCAATGGGCACAGGCTGCTCTTGAGTTGCAGCTGGCTTCCCCTCGGCGGCGGCGGCAGCCCCTTTGGCTTTCTTGCTGCGTGGTTTGGCGGGCGGCTTTGGAGGTGCAGCTGGTTCTGACCTCGGTTGATCTTTAATGCGTGCGGAGCGCCGTGGTTCAGCGGGTGCATCATTAACAGCTTTGCGCGGCATACTGGAAGTACTATGACGGTGTAGATTGAGATTTGGGATAAAGGGGATGGATGAAGGCAAGACGGAGGGACGGGAGGTGCGGGAATTGTGGAACCTTGTTTAATGGTAAACCTTGTCGGGCCTGATCAACAGACGTAATCCACGTGACATGCGCGCGTCGCGACTGGCGTCGCGTTCGCAGCCGCTTTTTCAGCCACTCAACAATCTTGGATTCTGAAGTGAGAGAGCTTTGATGGCACTGCCGGTCCATCCAATCGATGGTGCAGGAATCTGCGGTATTTTATTACTGGACTTTGCAACTCTGGTGCCATCAGGTTGCCATTTCCGGACCATGCTATTGCTATTTCATAGATAGCAGCACCCGCCCTAGCTGTACAGTGTGGCCCTACTACATATATGCTTCTCTTAATCTTGCCTGCTAGCCAGCAATTCTAGCTGACTCAATTATGTGGCACAACCCCGTTGCTCTGGGCCTGTCGCTCAGCCAAATGCCAGCAGGAGTGGCTTGCATACGTGATACTGCTATGAAAACTGATTTTATGGCGGTGGGTTGCTGGATGTAGGCTAGTGCGCAGTGGATTTCCGAGACTGGGGATGTGACACTTGCGTTGCCACGGCCAGGAGTTATGCTCCGATGGTGTACACATACATGGGTGGGATAAACTAGGTGGTCCAACATCTCTACAGACTTGAACAGTAATTCAATAAAACAAATGATTTTCCTGTATGTACATGAACAATGTGACGGCCTGAAAGCCAGACTCATACAGAAGAGATGCCGGCTAGCTAGAAAGCTCAGAGTCCTAAGAATGAGCCTCAGATGTAGCCGGGCTTCCCGAATTATTAAATTGCTGACGAGGCCACGAACCACAGTCTGCACTTCAAAGTCTTGAACTATGCAAAATCCCACGGGTACCCTCATCCGTCTTTGTGCTTTTAAGGAAGATGCAAATGTCTCACATGAAAAAGTTGCTAGCAGGAGCCAGCCTCAGCTACGGGAGGCCAATTCATCGCACTGAACATCAACTCCCGCGACCGAATGCTCAGTATTCTGGGCCGCAAATCAAAAAGTAATATCGTGCCCAGCACATAGAGTCCGAGACATCAGGGGCAATGAGGTGACCCCACCACCAACCAATACACCCCTCATTTGATGCAGACCTCAAATGCAGAACAACTCTTCGACTACGGAGACTGGTATAACCACACGACAATCAGGATTGCATAGATGAAAAGTAATGAATGCAGTGTCTGCCAAATAATAAGAACCACAGTAACACAAAAGCAGAGAAAAGGATAGCAGCAAATAATATCACAGCACGGAGATGTCCATTACAACCTTGGTTCAAGACATAGGGAGTGGGGATAGATAAAATACAGGGAGATGCAATCGTCAAGGTGGCCGGGCAAGACTAATTGACGGGCTCTTACCTACAACGACATGGTGAACGGGTGAT